>CAWUHX010000292.1:0-288932 GCA_963922205.1 Romanomermis culicivorax
TTGGCGGGAAACTTTGGTCACATTATATTTTGGCGGGGTAACTTTGGTCACATTATATTTTGGCGGGTAACTTTGGTCAAATTAAATTTTTTTGTACCACACATTTTTTTATCCCACTGGTGATTTTATTTGTCAAGTTTGTGTTACCCATAACAATTAATCTTCCTTAAAATTTGGTTAATATAATGTATTTTGAATCATATGAAAATGCACATTTATCATTGTTTTAGTGTACCTCATATTTTTGTGTGTCGACCAATGTTACCCACCCATTGGCGGGTAACATTGGTCGACACGTTAATTTTTTTTCGTTAATAAATTTTGAACGATTGATATTTTTATTTTCATTCATATTGATATTTTTATGTACCTCTTAACTTGCTGTATCTGAATCTGAATAACACAATATTTTTCACGTCAGGCACTTTTTTAGGTCAATTGACTAAAGTTACCCACCATAGGGACAGCTGGGAGCAGATTTACGAAAACTTTTTTGCTGTTGATGATATTCATCATTTTCAGCTGAAATTTTGTGATAATAAAGGTTGATAGCTATGTTACCTCATATCCAAAATTTGTTTTGTTACGTTCTATCTGTGGTTAGATATAACGATTTCACTTGTCGAAAAAGTAAATTGAACAGAAATTATAATGGCGACCAAAGTTGACCACCATGGTGGGTAACATTGGTCAAAAAAGTGAGCTCTTTTCAACGATCAATGGTAGGTTAAATCTGCATGCTACTTATGAAATGATGTGTTTAATCGATTTTGTCTGACATTTTTGACATATGAGTTCCTTGGAACATTTTTACGAATTCCCCATGTATAACAAGTGATATGTTGGAGAAGTTGAATTGACTCGATTTTGACCAAAGTTACCCCACTTTACCTTATGCTAATGGCCGCGCCTGATAGAAAATAGTCAAGATTATACTCATGACCGGCGCGAAGCGCTGGAAAATTTTGATTTTGACCCTTTGACCCTTTTAAGTCCACCAAAACCATACCTGTAAGACCTCCGACCAGTTGGGGGGGGGGGGGGTAAATCCGAAATTTTGGGGGGGGGGGGTAGGAAAAAGTCGAAATTTTTCCCAAAAAAGGCCAAAAAACATACACTTTTTGGCAAATTTTTTTAATTTTTTCCCAACTGGAGGGGGGGGGTTGGGGGGGATGATTTTGGGTATAGGGTTGGCCGAGTTGGGGGGGGGGGTCCCCCCCCAAGTACAGGTATGACCAAAACGCATCTTTTCAGTTTTGGATTCCCCAAAAATTTTTCCACAATGAGAATCATACCCAAAATTTTTTTCCTCATTTCGAAATTTTTTTCCTCAAAAGACCCCATTTGAGGAAAAAAAACGGTGATAAGTATACCCCTTTTTTGATCAAAGTCACACCCAACTTAGCAGCAAAAATTTGCAACCGTTCACGGCCGCCGCCGGCCGTCGAAGTATAGCAGGGCTTTGAGCCTATGCCAGAATATTTGCCAGAACAACTAAAAAATCAATAAATTTTTTCGACCAACCAAATTGATGACAGATCTCGCTGCCCAATGCTTTCTCACGAGTATATGTAGGTATAGTATACTGAAATCTTCGTTGATCGACTTAAACTGAAGTTTCTCGACGTGTTGAATAACATGATTACATATTGATTATATCTAGATATCAAGGTGATGCAAATACATTTCGTCATATGTCCTGCAGGAAAATCATGCTATAGCATTTTCTTCATATTACTCATGTTTGTAGCAGCAAACATAGCTGGGAGACAAAAAACTCTGTTTACTGTATTCTAGGATTAGTGATATGCGTTTTTCGTGCAGCACAGTATTTTTTTTGTGCCAAAACATGGTTTTTGGCACAAAAAAATTTGAAATGGCACAAAAAATTTTGAGCGTTTGTGCCGATTGGCACTAAATTTTTGGCTGTTCAAAATTTTTAGACGTTGGGGCTGAAAATGCAGAAAATTTTCGGCGCTTCGCGCCGAGTCAACGAAAATAGTATTTTCTATTCGTATATTTGACCCGAACGCGAACGATTTCTCTTCTAAAGGTGTATTAGTATCGTTGCAGTAAACTTTATAGGCTGTCAATGACTGATGAATGAAAAGAAATTCTGAATATTCTCTGTTCATTCAGTCAGATTCGGATTTAAAAGTGAAATTCTTAGTTTTTGTGTTCTTGATTCAAATGGAAAATTCGATATCGTTGGTAATGGTACAAATGTTTCGACAGAAAATTTACTCAATTTTCGACTTTATTTTCTCTGGTCTTCACTTTGTTGCTATAGATATTCATATTTGTAGCCAAAAATTGAATCAATTTTAATTTCTCGAACAATTCGAGAAGATTTTTTTGAATTTTCTCAGTATTCTATTTCTTTTTGAGTCGTCGTGTACTATTTACTTGCAGTTTTTTCTTGTCTCACTGATATGGTTAGCTGAAAAATAGGTAGGGCACGATTCTTACAAAAAATTAATGCGTTGAACGTTAACTTTTGATCAAACTATTGGCATATAACTTTTCCGCAGTTTTCAGTGTGTTTCTAGTAATAAAAAATTTTTGTGCCAATGGCACAAATTTTTTGACTGGTCGAAATCTGAATTTCCTTGATTTTTAGTCATTTTAGGCCCAAATTACAGAACGCGGGTAAAATAAAACTAAGGTAAAAGTAAAATCTCGGGTAATGTAACCCATGTTTAAGCCGCCATTTTACCCGCCTTTTACCTACTATTTTACCCGTGATTCTACCCACCTTTAACCCGATGTTTTACCTGCGATTTTACCCATGAATTTACCCGTCTTTTACCAACGATTTTACCCATGTTTAACTCGGAAATTTACCCGACTTTCTTAGTTTTCGTATTACAGAACGTAGGTAAGTGGCGGGTTACCCAACCCATCATTTTTATACATGTTTTTCATGATGCGGTTGTTTTTAGTTATATGAACAGGGTATCCCAAAAGTAAAATGCCCATATCTTGCAATGAAACATTTCTTACGGTTCAAAGCAATAGCTCTCATGACTATGCGCTACTTCCCCGATTATGTGAGCCATCCGCTCATGCTCCTGTAATTGTAGCTATCCTGAAATAATAATTATGCTTTACTGTATTGTGTGCGGGAATAAAATTCATGCAAGGGAATTTTCTGACAGGATTACTGTGAGTGCAAACGGTATTGGTTTGCTTAATAATCACTATTTAGAATTCTCCATGCGCCAGAGTGATGAACTCACTGTGTCTTTTGATTGCAACTCCTAATACCATAAGACAAGCCATATTTTATATTTTTAAGATTTCCTGCTAAGCAATATGTCATTTAAGAGTGAAAATTTGTACAACTTTACAGGAATTTTGGAGTGAAAAATTCTTCAGCAAAGACTTAGTGCAAACAATTTCAAAGACAGTGTTAATTTTTCGATTTACAAGCATTCTATAAAAACAGACTATAGTGCATTTCAGTTGTTATAGCATAGATGGTATTTGTTTATTAAGTCAAAAATCGTAGGAGTCATTGTTTTTTGAGCCTAAGGAGAATTTTATGGAAGATTATTCAAGCTTCAGACGTTTTCATCAAAAAAAAGAAAGAAATGGTTTATTCGTCATTAGAAAAAATACATTCACAAAAGAATAAAGAAAAAATATTTTCACGAGCTTAAAGGCGATTAGTATCGCGCGGATATAAGCTCAAAAACGCAATGCATCTTTTTTTAAATACATGAACATTAACGGCAGATGTAACATGACTAGGTAACATATTCCACGTCAATATATCCATTACAAAAACCTTTTTCGAGTAATCGTGTACGAAATTTTGTTTTATATAATTTATATGGGTTGTTAACACGATAATTAAAATTACTGTATACAAAAAAATTATTATGCTGGTACAGATTATAGAATAGACATAGCATAAATCAGTTATAGTTCTCCTAAATTCAAAAGCCACAATTTTCATCAGATTCACATTATCAAAATGTTGATTTAAAAAACTGTTGATTCATCTCAACGGAGTTTGAAAAGCAAAAGATGTGTTTCAAAATTGTCGAGTGCTATCGAGTAATAGTGTAGCTCGAAAAAGTGCTCTTCGACAATCACCCACTGGTATCACAAATTTATGCTGATGCTGTTGTACTGAAATATGTGCAATGATGATCAATCCATTTCCGGAAAATCTTAATTTTCGGGCTCCTGGTCATTGCTATCGTTAACATCAGATTCGGTTTAACCTGCAATTCATCAACGGCATGCAAAGAACCAACCAAATCCGAGCCTTACGTGAAAAATATAAACTTCTTGTCAATATAACCCTGCTGATAGCAGGGTAAAATCGCAGGTTATTTTCATATCTTTTTCACCAACTTTTCACCCAACTTTTACCTTACCCACCTTCTGTAATCTCGATATGGGTAAAATCATGGGTCATTTTTTTCTACCGACGATTTTACCCGTCTTTAACCCATGATCTTACCCGCGATTCTACCCGATTTTTACCCAGCCTTAACCTACGATTCTACCCGAGATTTTATTCGACTTTTATTTACCTACGATTTAACCCGCCATTTTACTCTTATGTACTCTTACCCACGTTTAACCCACTTTCTGTAATTTGGGCCTTAGGGGCTGAAAACGCAAAATTTTCTCGGCGCTTCGCGCTGAATCAATAAGTATAATACTATAATTAAGTTTCTTCTTTTTGTCTAGAACCTGAGACAAATTTGTATGATCGCAACAAACTTTGAGATTGTCAATGACTGAAAAATAAATAGAAATGGTTAACTTCCACTGTTCATGTGTGTGATTGGAAACCAAAATTTTTATTTTTGGTCTTTGATTCGAACAGAAGAATTGACATTGTTAGCACAATTTTTCAACCGAAAATTTACGCGAGGTGACTTTCGGCTTGGTTTTTCCAGGAGAAAGCAATTATGGACATCCTTAATTTATTTGCATCGATGTTAAGAAGAAATTCGTAGCCGAAAATTAAAGAAAAATATAAAATGCCTGAAAAATTCTATAAAAATATTTCATTCATTCATTCAAAATATCTGAATTCTCGCAGCATCCGATTTCTTTTCGAATCATATAAACCGCTTTCTCCATCAGTTTTTCTTATCGCACTGTTGACTTGACGTGCTTAGATAACAAAGAGTTGGCACGATTTTCATGCAAATTAGTGCGGCGAAAGCACCTTTAGTTATGTTTTCATCAAACATATGGCATAAAACTCTTCAAGGTTTTCAGTATGTTTCTAGGCTGGATAAAATTTTTTGTGCCATTAGCACAAATTTTTTTGGCCTTCTGTGCCAATTGGCACAAATGTCCGTGCACAAAAAAAAACGCTGAGCAGCACTGTTTTTTTCCACATTTGCACTGTAACGTGGAAAAAAATCTGGAATGTGGAAAAAATTTTTGAGGTCTTTCCACAAATGTGGAAGAAAAATTTGGGCTTTTCATATTGAAAAGATGCATTTTAGGAGGTCCCAATCTCAAAATTTTCCGGCGCTGGGCGCCGGTTATAACTTTAATAATCATCATTATTTATTAAGTAGCTCAGGCGCGGCTTTTATCATGTCTACCTTCACTTACCATTTAATCTTTAGTAGTTTTCATCATCTTAAACGTATTATCTCATGTTTTAATTGGTAAGCTTCAATATTTTATCATAATATTTAATGAAGATTCGCATTTTTTCCTTTTGAGAAAGATCAATACACGTCAAGTCTCTATGCTTTTTGATGCGATTATTTCTTTGCTAACGTAAAATCAATTCAAAAGCTTCATGGGAATATCTTTCGGAAATTTATACTCTTCTTACTCACATATTTTCGACTAAGTTCATGAGAGTTTACAAATAAATTACAGATTTTAAAATTTTTCAAGTAAAATTCTAGAAATTACGACTTTTGAACACAAAATTGGAACTTAATTTTTGAAATAAATCGGAAAATTGATTTTCCAGCATCCCAGAATGTCAATATACCCAAAAAATTTTCCGGCGCGTCGCGCCGGAAATGTTACCATCTTTTTTGGACTTTCACTTGTCATCATAGAGGACGTGTAATTCAAGTCAATTATGCTCTTGGATAGTTTGCTAGAAAATTTGTTCAACAATGCTTGTAGATTAAGATTAGGCCTTAAAGTCGAACATTTCAATTTTTTCTTCAATTTTAATGAATTAACTTCTCTAAAAACACCGGAAGGCTTGAAAAATCTCAAAAACAGTGCGATAAAGCGTCTGTGAGCATTTTTAAGCGAAAAAACGAGGATGTCATGACGAAAAAATTTTTTTCCACGTGTGGAAAAAAAATTTGACCCCTTTTCACATTTGTGGAAAGAAGCTCGTGGAAAAAACAGTGATTATTATACAGTATTATTTATATATGTGTTCTCATTCATACTGAATTCTTTCTTTTTCTAATATAAATGCTTTTAAGAATCAAAAATCTTCGACGAAAAAACTGTGGTTCAAGGAAAAAGAGGTGTATTAATAATATAATGATAATAATTTATTCAGAACTTACAAACGTAAAAGTAAATACCAGAAGAATGTTAAATAACACAGACGTAAAATAATAAAAAATGTGAATTGTAAAGGGACGACAAGCGTGTGATACGCATACGTACGGCCCTTAAAAAAATTGAAATTAATTTCTGTTAAATACTTAACGCATCTGTGGGCGTTTATGGACGAATAAGCGTTTTTGTGAAATAGCGAAAAAATCTTGTGAAGTAATTTGAGAAAACGCGTAGCACTTATAAAGTTTTGTTTCAGTCTTATTCGACTCATTCGTTCGCACAGTTGCGATGGACATCGATTTAATCATATTCCTCATATTAGCAATTGTTGTATTAACTTGCTTCACAGTATTTGGTAAGCCAATATGGAGGTGTCAGAGGGCGGATATACCCAAGGTATAAAATTTGGATGAGGGTAAAGTTCTTATTTTTACCGTGCAGTGCCCTTCTCCTTCTCATATTATTGTGGCTGAGGGTGTTGTGTGTGGTTCCGCCATATTTACGCTGCTATTCTACTATTCTTTCTCTCACTTTTCCGAAGCTCTAGGTCACTGCAGATACGTAGTAGAGATGTATCGGGGACCCGAACCCGTTGAACCCGGATCTGATATTCTTACAATTTTGGACCCCAACCCGATATTTTCAAAATTTTGGATCCTTACATCTCTAGTTTTCATTATCTGAAGATCACGTATATCGCACAGATACACGTTTTGAAAAGTATAGGGGACCCGGACTCGAAATGAGACCAGAAATTACCAGACGATTTTGCTGAACCCGGACTCTCAATTCTTAAAATTTTGGACCCAGAACCGAACCTGGACCCGATGTTCTTGAAATTTTGGAAGTGGACCCGATATTTCCAAGATTTTTTACGCAATACATCTTCAATATACGTAGTATCTTTGCCACTCACTCTCGAGCTCTTTACTCTTTACTCACGAGTCGTTTCTCTCTAACAGTTGTTAAGTCTTCCCACACGACTTACATAACATTTTCTCCAAAATCAATTACGCAGTACATTTTTAAAAATGTGGACAACCAACAGATCATTTTTTCCAACTGACCAAGCACTCTCAAAACTCGGCTACCTGATAATATTGGTCATTTTTCAAAAAATGCAGTATCAATTAAGTCATTCTTTAAAATTGGCGTACCCAGTATTACATTCCCGAAAATTTATCATTTCCAAAAGAAAATTTTTTTACATCAGCTGACCAGTAAGTCATTTTTACCACTGTAATAAGTGGATCTCCAAACCTAAAACCGGGGTAATACCCCCACCATACCCATATAGGGTTATCTGACATAGGGATACTGTACATATATTAATTGTGGGGGGAGTACTATAGAAACCTCCCAGAAATCAACAGCCATATGGCTAGACATTAAGCGACCTGCCCAAGGATTTTCTAATCCTGTGGTTAGCCATATGGTAGTCATAGGAACCCCCATACTTTCAACATACTGTAAAAAGTCCCACCAGTCGGGTTGGAGGGGGTCGAAAAAAGTCGAAAGTTTTCCCAAAAAGGCATTTTTTTGCCAATTTTTTCCAAGCTAGGGGGTTGGGGGAGACCAATTAAAGGTATAACTTTCGGTTGGAAAAATACAGAAAATTGTCAATTTTGTCGGTGCTTCGCGCCATGAATACACTGTTTATGGTTTTTTAAAGGCAAAAATTAATATTTTTAAACCGTTTTTCGCATCGTAGAGAAATCGGTTTTTTTTCACTCAGAGACCCCTCTCCCTAAAATTTTGGGGAATCAGTGACACCGCCCAAAAAAAAATCGCTCGACACCTTTCGGTTCTCGGAGCTCCGTTACATGTATGATAACAGTATCATACATGGGTTTGGGAGGGAGGAGGTCGGGCGACTTTTTTAAGGCGATGGATCACCGATTGCCCAAATTTTAGGATAGGCGGTCTTTGAAAGAAAAAAGTCAATTTTTCCGTCAGAAACTCCGAAAAGTGGTCCAAAAAATAGCAATTTTTATACAAAAATTTTTTGAAAAGCATACTCATGCATGGCGCGCAGCGCCGAGAAAATTGATTTTTCTGACCTTTTTTTGTTTTAAAATGACCATTTTCGTCTAGAAATTGGCATTTTTCAATTTTTTTTCTCTTCAAAAGTATGGAAGTTTCCATGACTACCATTTGACTAGCCATATGATTATCACATTTTGAAGTGAGATCACTATATGGCTAGCTAGCAGACACTTTCTGTAGAAGGTTCTTATGGCACTTTTCGCCAATTCAATTGCCGTATGTACCATTTCAACGTTATTTTCTGGAACAAAAATTGAATTTTTTCATGCTATTTCACGGATGAGTGGAGAAAAACCACAATTTAGGTGGCCTGGGCTATTTCGGCTAAATCATAGATTTTAATCGTAATTTTCAGACAAAATTAGATACTAACCTACTTAAATCATGCGAATTGGACTGCTATCACGGAAGCCCGTTGAAATCTATTCATAAAAAACCTTTCTTGCGGTGTTGTCATTTTCGATTGAGTTCTTCAATGAGAAACTTCCATAGGAGAAAAAGATCACCTTTACTCCATCTTGGTTGGCTGACTTTTTCAAATGTCGTTTTTCTTCGTTTTTTGTTTTTTTTCTTCGTAATCTCTTCAATATTCTTGGTTGTTCCCGTTTCTTGTTTTATTTTTGTGATAATTCTTGAAGAGTCTTTTCTCCTTTTTTTATTGTCATTCTGTTTACCTGCGTTGTTCTTAATATCCTTATTTTATTTTTCCAATTTTATTTTTACTTCTTATTATTCAATTGTTTTACTTCAATTTGTCTTCCATCGGCAATGGTTTCTTTTTTGCAATTCAAATACAGCCTGCTATTTTGATCTTGTTTTACAATCTTTTTCATACACGGCTCTAATTCAGTTCGTATTTACAGCATTGCTGAGCTACTCCGGTCTGTTTTATTCTCCAGTCGTCTCGACGGGAGATACGCCATGGCAGAAAAGAGCCACTATAGCATATAAATTTGTTTTTGGACCTTACAGTGGTAACGACGTCGGTTCGACGTTCACAGAAGTGACGTCTATTGCTCCGCAAGCTCCTGCGATCGGGATATTTTACGACGATCCTAGTGTAGGCTTTACCTGCCAATTTGTATCAAAAAATCATGGTCCTGTTCGAACCGTGATCATACATGTAATTGGGAGAGCGTGCCATAAAAATCTTTACGAAAGTCTTCTAGACATATAGCGACAGACATGCACGTCAAGAATTTTCTAGAGGGAGGATCGTCGGACTTTTTGGGGGGGGGGCTGAGCAAAAAAACAAAAGCGAAATTGCGCAAGCATGTTTTTAATACAAAATATGCATAAAAATCATCAAAAAATCTGTCTTAGAAAAAGTGCAGGGGAGGTGTTTGACAATTTTTTCGGGCCGGGGGGTGTCCAGGATCTCAGGTAGGAGAGTTTAGCCTCCTAATCCTATGTGCATGTATGTACAGCGATACTCAAAAGTTATCATTCATTACTCAAAAGTTATCATTAGGCCATGGTATGAGACCCGCAACTTTTGGGCTGAAGAATTGTTGAAAATGTATTTTTTGCTATGAAATGGCTATTGTTGAACAGAAATTGGTCAAGAATGTTAATTTAATCGATTCTTTACGCAATAAATACGAGTTTTTAGATTTTTAGACCACGAATATCACTTTTTGAACTCGGCAAAAATTTGACATTTTTTTCCTGAGTGAGCGAGCCCCCTGAATTTTAGGAAGTATATGATCTTACCCATCCATAAAAATCCCGAATAACTCTTCCCTCAGACTGCTGAACTCCGTTACACGTATGATCGTGGTGATGAATTCCAAAACAAAAATAAATTTTTAGATCCAATTACCTTAACCATTTTGATAAGATTTCTTACAGATTACTGCTCCCGATGATTTGCGCTCAATTATTGGGTGTTTAGTCAGGGAAAAGATCGGAGAAACTGATGAAAGAATTTTAGCGAATGACGAGCAAGTTCAGATTCTCACCGAAAGAGGTTTCAAAATCTTCACTTTACCGAGCATCGAAATGGCTGTATTAACGGACTTTGTTTATACGACCCCGTTTTCATTGTGGTTGGCATCGGGACGCGTTTTTTCGCGCCTACGCCATTATATTGATGTAGGCTCTAATTCATCCTATTCATTGTGTCTATTGAATGTCAATCCAGAGAATCATAATCAAAGTCGAACATTATAGCTTTTTAATTTGTGAAAACAATTTCAAGCCTAATAGACGTACCGATTAGTAATCATGGATAATTATTTCAATGAATTGGACCTGAGCTCGATACTCAAAATCAAATATTGAAATCATTGTATGATTAATCACAGTTTACTTGTAGCGTCTATTTTGGAGATATCAAATCTGTTAAGCGTAAATATATTTTATGCTCTCCCTATTTTTTCAATGCATGATTTTCAAATTTTTATATATTTAGGAGCGAAACCTGTGCGCCTATCCTTTTATCGAATTCTATAAAGATTGTAGAGTTTTTTACGCTGCCCCATTGTCGAAACAGGAAGATTTTTTTGTCGAGGAGTGTCACAAAATTCGCGAACGAGTGAATCAGCTGGATAGAGGATATGTGAGTTCTCCTTTTAAATTAGGACTATAGTTTTACTTATTATTCCATCTTTATACTTTTCATACCGTCCGTCAAAGGAGACATTCAAAAACTAACTATATATTGTCTGTTCATTATAAAATGCTTGTAAAATAAAAATAACACTCTTTTACAGGAAGATTTTACTTCATAATTTTTTCATAAAAAATCCGTCAAGAGTCAGTTGTGTTAGCTCAAAAATTTGCAGTTCCGCTTGAAATATATATGGCTTGACAGAAAATACAAAAGTCTGGTAGTACTTTTTTCGGGTTTTATTTTTTAGAATTATTTTGAGAAAAACAGACTATATAATATGTACTCGGATCGGACTATTTCGAATGAAAGTCGCAATCGTCGCAGGTGGATTAGACATGCACCGACATCTAAAAATTGGACAATTTTTACTCTCATGCTTTCTAAAGATTTATTATTCTGCAGTTGGACGGAGGTAACATTAGAAAGAATTTGATCTCGCGTTACGTGCAACTTGATTGTGGAGTTCGAAATCTATGGAGAAGGATGATAAATGTAGTCTTCTCAACAACTTAATGCTAGAAAAATAAACTCTCAATGATCTTTGGAGCAGCAAAAGAAACAAACATAGAAATATCGTCCACTTTATGTGAAATAGCAGAAGCTGCGGCAGCCAAAAAGTATAGTCTGTTTTTCTCGAAATGTTTATTAATGATGAAAGTGGAAAGCAAGTTGTATTTTAGATTTTCACGATTTCCTGATGAACAATATATCGTATAGGACTGGAAATTTGTTAGCATACTTACTTCACCTTTAAAAACTTGAGTGAAAAAAATTTTACGGTAAGAGCTCTACATATGTAAACGATTTTGACGATAGTATGGATTTGTGTCACTTTTCTATTTGGAAGCAATTTATAAAAAAACTGACTATAGGTTATATCTGACCACCAATTTTTATATAGTAACCGTATTGCAGCAAAAACACTGAAATTCTTCGCGGCAGAGGAGAGGCCAAAATAATAAAAGTAATATCATGCTTATATACTTTTGATTTAGATAGAACTACTACCGTTCCCTAAATGATACTCAAAAAATCTGAAGGATTTGACCAGGTTAATGAAGAAAACTATCATATTGTTTCTTTCGCGGTCGTTGACGAAAATTTGTTTCCCTAATGCTCTATTCAGTATTTTTAGACGCTTATTTATGTATTTTTGAGCTTTTCAAGCTTTATGGCGTTTTTAGAGCCGTTAATTCATTAAAATTGAGGAAAAAATTGAAATTTTCGAGTTTGATCGAAATCTAATCTAAAGCGTTGTGGAACATCCAGCAAACTATCCAAAAGCATAATGACTTTGAATTACATGAGAAATCGACGGTCAAGTCCTCTATGATGACAAGTGAGAGCCCAAAAAATATATTAATCTTTCCGGCGCGAAGCGCCGTGAAAATTTTTTGGACATTGACATTCTGCGATGCTAGAAAATCAATCTTCCGAACATTTATTTCAAGAACTAGATTCGGATTTTGTGTTCAAAAGTCGTAATTTCTAGAAGTTTATTATTTGAAAAATTTTAAAACCAGCAATGTATTCGTAAACTCTCATGGACTGGGTCGAAAAGATGTGAGTAAAAAGAGAAGAAATTTCCGAAAACTACTTCCATGAAGCTTTTGAATTACTTTTACGTTAAGAAAGGAATAATCGCTTCAAAAAGTTTAGAGACTTGGCATATAATGATCTTTCTCAAAAAATGTGTCTAGGAAAAAATGTGAATCTTCATTAAATAACAAGATAAAATATTGAAGATTACCAATTAAAACATGAAATAATGCGTCTAAGATGATGAAAATTATCATAGATTAAGTGATAAGTGAAGGTAGACATGCTAAAGGCCGCGCTTGAGCCAGGCAGTATGTAATAATGATTATTAGAGTACTGCAAAATTTTCAAATATGATCTTCTAAAATGCACCAAAATGCATCTTTTCTGTATCCGATCCCCAAAATTTTCTTGCCCAAATGTACAAAGAGTCCAAAATTTTTTTCCCCTTTCCGATTTTTTTGCCCAAAAAGCACGATTTGGGAAAAAACAGTGCTTGTTACTACACAGTAATAGTAATATAGGAAAAAAGCAAATTAAATGTGTAATTCAATGTTAAATTTGAACGGATTTATATCTTAACACATGACCCAAAAAATTCTGCACCAGTGAAAAAATCACAAAAAAACATTCCGCACGAAGCCTAAAAAGTCTGCACTGTGCAGAAAAAATGCAGGCTCTATTGAATGCGTGTTTTGCCGTCATGGCCTTTGGTGGTAGTTGAAGTCGAGTTATTTGCGAAGTTTCATTGTTTAGCACCTTTATGGAGATTCCAAAAAGTGAAAAGCAAGTAATATTTCATGCTCGGAAGTTTGTGAGCATAGTTAACTAACTTTTAGCAATGTTGCGATTAACAAATTGTCGGTAAAAGCGCCGTAGAGATTTTTACCACAGTACTGATTTATGTCATCTTATATAAAAACCAGATTTCATACAAGGTTGCTTTGTACTGTCGAACTAATATGTATTCGTTTGGGAATTGAAACGCGTCTATCTATTCTCACCAGCAAGATGTGATTACTTTCTTTGACAAGCTAAGAATGCATAATCTATACTTCATCCGAAAGACGCCAGAATGGCGATAACTGTCTCCCAAACTTATCAATATTCATACGAGGAGAGTTGAGTGACCCTTTTTTTTCTTGAGTTGATTGAGACGCTCTGTATGACGATCGTGGCGAAAAAACGTTTCGAAAGTCATAGTAGGAAAGTTGTCTACCTTCTTCCGGTTCGGATGCACGAAAAAAGCAATAATTAGAAATCTTTGAGATGGAAAGTCCAAAAACTTAGTATGTATGATACATACATACGTAGGCATTAGGGGCCAACCATACTTCGCCGTACGGCACCACATTGAGCTGCTATACTTCGCCGCATGCGCCGTGTAGTGCCATACGACACCTGATGGGTGGCTGCTATACTTCATGCCTTACGGTGGTAAATGATAATAAGTAAATGAAAATGATAAGTAGCTGCTATACTTACATGCCGTGCGGCACCGCGCAGTGCCGTACAACGAAGTATAGTTGGCCCCTCATGCAAAGTTGTTGCGCCACCAAAGCCGTCATTTTTCACTATGTTTAAGGCCCATAATAGCAAGATTTAGCTGAGAAAAACGGAAAAAATTCAGTTTACTTGATTATGATTTTCCGACTCATTATTATGATTACCATGAGCAGCATTCGCACATACAGAAAGTTTGTGATTCTTGGTAAATCTCAAAATTCCTAATATGAATGAATTGCAAATGTTCGAAGTCATGACTGTAGTCAAAAATTACTGCATTATATCTATAACCATTGCTCGTTAAGAATGTCAATTCCACATCAAGCTGTTGTCGTATTTTACCTAAAATCTGCTCTGTGAGATCTATGGAAAATAAAGAAACCGCTACTTGCACGCTTGCTGATTAGCCTATGTGTTTCAGAACACGGATAAAATTTATTAACTTGATGCTTACTGAAAAATTTTCATTTTCATGCGTTTCAAGTGCGCTGGCTGTATTTCATTCAGAAAGGAGTGTGAATGACAAAACGAAAGTATTTTGTAAGAGGAGCTCCACCCTTGGGGCGTCAGACCAAGTATGAATGTTTCATTCGAAACCCTAATCAGCATGTGAATTTTATGTGTCCAGTTTCGAACGTTATTCGAATGATGTATAGATCCAGCTTCTCTCCATATAAATTTTTCTCTCCAATAGATCGGCGTGTCCCCAATACAGAGAAACTCCCCAGGGTAAAGGGTACTGATAAAAATAGGTAAGATACCTGACACATACTAGATAAGGTACAGATAATGGTATACACAGACCTTATGTATTATTTTATCAATGCTTGTCTTTTACTTTACCAGTTCTTATGAATGCTTATACGTGACCTAACTTGTTCCAACTATGACCATATGCATTACCTTATTTTTACGGGTGAGTACAGAGAGGGAACCTGGGTACCTTACATATTACCTTATGCATGCCTTGTCAGTACCGAATGACTTATGTGGTACATTACCCATGCTTATCTCAACCTCATGTTGTACCTTATTAATACCTTCTCATACCATGTGTGTTACTGTACGAAACAATGTGATGGCCAAATTTATTAATAAAAAAACACTATATTTGCCATAATAAAAAACAAAGATTATAAAGAACATGAATATGTAGATGGCTAAAAAAGATATCACCTATCTTTAACGTTTCAGAACTTCCACTATTTCATATGGAGCCCTGGATTCTTCATACAATTATCGGTCAACTGAAATATAAAATCAATCAAATAGTCATAAACATACAGACACGAACACAATTTGAAAATACCTCTATCTCATCACAGGATATGTAATTGTCTTTTAAGATTTTGGATTATATTCTGTTCAACATGGCTGCCTGAAAAAAAATTTTAAATTCAATCAACACTTACTTCTAAATTATATATTCATGAACTTGATCATTGCAATTTCCTCAGTTCCAAGCGTCAGAAGCCTATCTGTAAACAAGAAAAAATAAACTGATCTGATTAAGAATGCACTCATCTAATAACAGAATACTAGAGGAGCAATATGATTTTCTTTTCCTTCACAAACTTATTACCAGGCTGGGAAAATGTGATGATGTTTCGGTCTGCTAACAATAAAAAATAAATAAAACGTCAGATAAAAAAATTCGATTTTAATAAATTTGATCCAGGCAACTGAATTGAACTTGAACTGAAAACAGGCAATTAATAAAATAACTGGACTGATCAATGTCAACTAGCAAGCAAGAACTTTTGCAGTTCACAGCCTTCCCTGCTTTCTTTTTTCCTGTCTTTTTGGCAGTTTTTGGGGAGGATTCAAATACTTAATGATTATACCTATATGGACTAAAAACAATAACTCTATTTTCGAGACTTATTACCTATTTGTTTACATTTTTCTATCAGAAATGATGCTGACTTTGCTCTGTATTAGACAAGATATCCAATTCATTATGAGCTCACCATAAAATTTGAGATACAAACATAATGTGAATATAATAAACCTGAAAAACAAGAATCTGGAATTAATTTTCATCACAAAGACCTTCTGCTCAAGTAATCCTGCTACTCCAAAAGTTAAAAAAAATGCATCAACGAGAAAAATTCTGTAACAGCAAGGCATGTCATACAACAACTCAGCATTTCAGAATTCAGAATGTGTCTGGATCACAGAAAACTGAGCACTACCTGTATGTGGAAATTGTCAAATTGATGCTCGTCCCCCCAAAATTTTTTTTGTTTTTTGATCAAAAATACCACATAATGCTTTATTATGCTTTTTCAAGTTTGTTTAAACATTCTGGTGCTTCTGCAGTCATTAAATTATTCACCAAAAAATGGAGAAAAACCAATCATGTTAGTTTTAGGCCAGATTATACAAGAATATATGAATCAAACAAAATTAGCATTAATAAAAAGCAGCGAAAAAACAATCAAAAATACCTGAATTGCCTAGTAATTCGACTAAAGGATGACACTGGCAAATTTTCAGGTCTTGACCAGGGCTTTTAGTGCGAAAACATGGTTTTCAAACAAAATTTAGAATAGCACAATTTCTTTAGCATTTTTACTGATTGGCACAAGTTTTTGGGGTGGTCAAAAGCTAAATTATCTTAATTTTACACATTTTAGGGGCTAAAAATGCAAAACTTCCGCAGCAGTTCATGCTGAGTCAATGAGCATAATATTAACTGCTCTTATTCAGGCTGAATGCGAGCAAAGTTCCATCAAATAATATACTAATAATAATGTAGCAAACTTATCTCTAATGATTGATGAATGAATAGAAATTCTAAACTTTGTCTGTTCATTCAGTGGGATTGAGCACTGAAATTGCTACTTTGGATGTTTGATTGAAATTGAAAACTTACATTGTTAGCATGATTTTTCAACTGAAAATTTATGCAACTGTTCTAATCACACAAATGTCAAAAAATGTTTTAATCAAACAAATGTCAAAATGTTTTAAAGATCGCAACAAATTTTTGAGGAAATTAACTGAGAAAAATCTTACTTTTCGTTAAATTCGCCAAAAAACAACACAGGATCATACCTTTATCCATATGTTGATAATTAAAAGCTATAAGCATTAGCTAGAACGACATTTTTTTACCGCACACTGGAATAATATAGAAAAATTATTGAATAATTGAAACCGGCGCCAAGCGCCAAAAAATTTTCACTATTCTCCATTTTATAACGCATAGATAGAACTGTATGCTCTGTTCCATTTTTACTTTTTTTATGTTCTTCACTCATCGTTCCTTTCTTGTGTGCCTGCTATTACTGTATTTCTATTGCTATAATAGGGATTTCCTATAGCATAAAATAATGACACTTCCGATAAGATTAATACTTCTAGCTGCCATTTTAAGGTGCTCCAACTAGTCTTAGATGATACAGGGAGCTTGCAGCAGTTTTTTACATAGTTATTTTGATGTACCAAATATTTTAATGAATTAAACCAGAAAAAACCACTAAAAAACCAAAATGTAGAAATTTCAAAAGTTTGGTTTTTGCCAACTCTGTTTTTATCACTTGAAAATCAAAATTTGTATGAAGATCGCAAAAAAATTTTGGGAAAATGACCAAAAAATGTTAGTTTTCAATCAAATTCATCATGAAACAATACAGGATCAAACATTTATCCATAATAATTTGATAATTAGAACCTATAAGCCATACCTGTAAGAGATCCGACGAGTTGAGGGGGGTAAATCCGAAATTTTGGGGGAGGGGGTCGAAAAAAGTCGAAATCCCGAAAAAGCCAAAAAACATACACTTCTTTGCCAATTTTTTTAATTTTTTCCAAACTGGGGGGGTTGGGTTATATGGTTGGCCAAGTTGGCGGGTCCCCCCAACCCCCCATCCCCAATTACAGGTATGCTATAAGCACTAACTAGAATGACATTTTCTAACTGCGCACTGGAATAATATAACAAATTGTAAATAAATTGAAACCCGGCGCAGAGCGTCGGGAAATTTCCACTTTTTTCCATTTTAGAACGCATAAAAATGCATCTCCGAACAGAAAACCCTATAACCTAATCAAAAAAGCAGTCAGGCCTCAAGTTGCACTGTGCAACCTGGCAGAAAAAATTTGGTTGCACAGCCCCAAATTTGGTTGCTGTGTGCAAAAAAAAACCTGAAACCCTGGGTCCGCGGTTTTTCTGTCAATTTTAAAATCAATATGATGCCTTATATTAACTGTATTAACCTGTTTCAACTTGCACGAAAGCAGTACCATGTTCGTCGTCTACAAAAAATCACCATCTAAATATGTGCATAATCTCGAAAATTATGATTCTTGGCATGTTCTTTTCTATTTCCATGAATAAACGATTGAAGTACTGTTTCTATTCTCTTGCCAGAGTTTCTCTCAACCTTGTACTATACAATATCAATTCTAACATAGTATCCAAATTTGTACATATCTAGTTAAACATATTGTCCATCATCATCTTGATTTTTATCGTTCTGTTCATTTTACTGATCAAACTTTGATTTTTAATTTCATACCTGATCTGTCAAACAGTATTAGTTGAAATGACATACTCCATTATTAAATCAAATTTGGACCTTACAAATTCTAATATTTGACCACTTTATGTCCTTCACAATATCAGATTTCTGAAAATTACTTTATACATTCCTATGGGGTACCTGACCTTATCTGTTTCTACCAGTTCCTATTATATATTACATTAGCTGTGCCTGTAAACTACGTGACCTTATGCATGCCCTATTAGTACGACTGATGTTACCTTAGCTAGGCTTAGGTATTACGTGACTTTATTCATGACTTGTTATGACAATGTTTGTGAAATCTAAATTTTCACATTACATTATTTGACCTTAAAGAATTGTTATAAATGTCAAATCGACCTTATTGTGTATATTTGAGCATAACTATCTATTAATAATCAAAAAAGGAACGCAAACCATGAAATTCAAGTCTTATCAGTTCTTATCTATGACCACTTTACATCTTACATTACCAGTACATAATTTTTAGATCATCTGACTGCTAGTATCAGATAAGACACTGATAAGGTATGTGATAACTTATGTGACACCTAACTGATGCTTATGTATTACATTACCTTATCTGGTTCCTTAGGAGAAGACTATCAGTACCCTTCACCCTGGGTCAAAACAGCGTTTCTCAAAACAGCGATTCTCATTACAGCGAAGTCTCAATACAGCGTTTCTCAAAACAGTGGTTCTCAATGCAGCGAATAGTAAAAAGTTTTATGCATTACGCACACATCATTTTTATAATAAATATGCAAATTAGGTAATTAAATTAGGTGAAATCGCTTTTTCTAGTTGCGATGGTCTATTTTTAGTTGCATTTGGTCATCTAGGTGTTACATGTTCTTGTGCTGCAGTTGTGGTAGGTATGCACGAACGGATTATTCCAAAATCACCAAAAATATCTGTCAGAAAAACATTTTTGGTAAACGTTTGAAAGAAAACAAAAACAAAAAATTATCATAAGGATTTCCGATTAGAATTGTTTTGTATGGAGCTCAATTGCAAAAAAAATAATTAATGAAATAAATGAAATAAAAAGAAATAAATAAAATAATTAAGCAGTAAAGGCAGAACAAAAAACAAATAATAAAGAAACGAAAAGTAAAATAATGTAATAAAAAGTAGGTAAAAAATAGAA
The DNA here is from genome assembly GCA_963922205.1 of Romanomermis culicivorax. Lineage (NCBI taxonomy): Eukaryota > Metazoa > Nematoda > Enoplea > Mermithida > Mermithidae > Romanomermis > Romanomermis culicivorax. Next base: position 19,910 of record CAWUHX010000292.1, read on the forward strand.
CAAAAGTACACGACCTGAAAAAATTAAAAAAAAAACAAAAAGTGGTTTAAAATAAGAGGAACTGTAAAAGGGAATAAGTCAACAAGGGAAAAAAGAAACAAAAAACATGCATGTAGATTTGTTAATAATAAACAAGGCAGAGTATGTCGTGAACCCAGGACTTTGAGGGAATATAAGAGGTCATAAAAAAGGGGATAATTTGTAACATAGAAGGACATAATTAGAATGGGAATTTTATGTCCTTTTTCATCCTCATTATGTCACAATTTATGTCTTTTTAAGTCCTCTTATTACCTACATTATTGCCTCAAAGTCCTCTTATGATCAAAAATTATAGCCTCTAGCAGAGGTCCCCAAGGTCAGATTTTTCAGGTGGGGGTAAAATTGAAAATTTGCCGGGGTAGTGTAGCTAAAATGTGCACTAAACACGCCATTTTGTCTCAAAATTAGGCAACCAGTGATCAAATTTAATTACTTTAGGTAGGGGTAATACCCCCCTCATACCCCTCCCCATGGGGCCGTCTGGCCTCTAGACTCCTTTTATAGCCTAATTTACCTCCTTTTTTCATCCTCTTATGGCACATATTACGTTCCCAGGGATTCCTCTTATGAACTTTTTATGATCTGCAATTTCCTCAATGATCATGATTTTATTGGCACAAATTAAATTTTCATCTATAAAACAAAATACATCATACGACATGAGTTTAAGCTCCATAACAATGCACCGGCCGCGATAATGAGAATTTAAATGAGATTTGGTCACAAAAAAAAATTTTTCAAAATACAACTTGCTACGAGTCCATTTCATCGTACAGAGATTCGTCCATTCGGTCCAATAATCCATTCGATTGGTCCAATGATCCATTCGTACGGTCCAAAGATCCATTCAAAGAAGATTCTGAATTGAGCAACCCATAAACAAACGTGATACATGAATTATAATGATGTTTGACTTACCACCACCAGTTTTTTGTGCATTCTTGCTCAACGTGACACCCGTTTTTGACTTCTTTTTTTCTGTAAGCTCCGGCCGAGTTCTCAATTTTTCGTACATTTTCAAAGCCTAAAAAATAAAGCAAGAACTGATTATATGGTACAAGTTAGTATGTAAGAAATGCTAAAACATTTACCTCTTCAATACTGTCATCATCATCTTCTTCCTGAATCTTGATGCCATCCCGAAGATAACCCAATAGTAGACAGTCAATGTTGGCTTTGCTACAATAAAATAAAAAAACTTCGAGTAAGATTTAATGCAAAAACCATGAACCAGACTTATGAATTGTACATACTACCATTGGGAAGACACCCGGACATAAAACCATAACTTAATTCGAGACAGGAAGTTGAAACGAGAAAACGAAAAGCAAATCAAGATCAAAAAGAGAAAAAAGGAAATAGGAAATAATGATATAAATATATAAATACAAAGAAATGAAAGAAAGATTAAATGCTAGAAACATAGACTGGAAAAAGATGCAGAAGATAGCTATGCACGAGTAGATAGAGAAATGAAAGGGAAAACAAAGAATAAGAAAGGAAAAGTGATTGAAAAAAAAACAAAAAAAAAATAACAGAAAGGGGATACCCGAATTTTAAAGTTGCATCCACATGTTCTTTCCCTTAAAATGTTACCACGTTTTCACTGCATCTATCATAACATTTCTATTTCTTCAGTTTACACTAAGCTAGCTTATTAGTTCACAGTTTTAAATGTTTGTGCTTTTGCGATACCTATTCAACGTTACACTAACTTTATGAAAAATCACCCGCAAAAATCTTCAGCAAACTTTACCACCAAAAACTCGATGCTCAATTTTTTTGCAATTTGCAATTTGTAAGTAAAAACTTTCAGGCCAAATTGCTCAAGGTTACTCCATTTTGCTCCATCTGGGACAGTTCAGTGCCGCCATTTTGTCACCGCACCCATCATGCACATGACTGTATTTCAACGTTAGATAGTAATTTTCAATTTCTGTTTCTTTTGGTGTTTTGTCTTTCCCTTTTCCCCGTTTTCTCTTTGTCTCCTGTCCTTTTTCCTGCTGTTTTCTTCATTTTTCAATTAATTTTTTATTATTTTATCCTTAATTTTCATTTTTCTCTTTTTTTATTCACTTTCTCACTTTGTTGTTTACTCGCACATGTTTTTTTCTAGCCTTCTTTCTGCTCTCTTCGATTATTTTCTCTTTATTGTTTCTTCTTCCCTTTTTTATCTTTCATTATTTTGTTCTGTATTTTTTCTCGTCTTTCGTCTATCTTCCCCTTTCACTATTTCCCATTCATTTTTATTTATTTTTCTTCTGTTTGCTTTGTTATTTTTTGCTTTACTCTTTCTTTTCCTTCATTCTCTTGCTGTTTACCTTGCTGTTTTATTTTTTGTATTTTTTCATTTTTTTACATTTCTTCCTTTTTCTATATCTTCTTATCTTAATTTAGTCGGCAATGAACTGGCTGGAGCCGAAGTGGCCACGCCGGAATGGTGGTACAAGGGTACTAAGAAACGTCCCTTCTGTATATGGTACAAACTCACGACCACGACTGCCCTAGAATGTCTATGCTTAAAAAACAAAAAAAAGGAGAAATGCGTGGGAATAATTTTCCACCAGGGAAGGGGTCATTCGAAGTGTACTTAATCATTGTTCAGAGAAAAAGTATACCAAACAGTTGTGCCTCATCAACTGGAAATTTTGAATTTTCGTGAAAAAATAATTTCTTTTACCAAAAAATATCAGTTATTACCAGCATTTTTTTAGTGGCAACCTCATTAGCTCCACACTATTGCTATATCTTTTTCATGTAGCATGCCTAAAATTCGTTAGCGCATGCGCTAATAAGCAACATTTTTTGTTAGTGCAGCCCCAAGAATTTCGGCGTCATGATAAAAACACGGGGGCTAACCCAAAAAAGTTTTTCCACATTTTTCTGCTGAGTGGAAAGGATTGACTTTAGGGCCAGCGAGGGGAAATCAGACGCACTCCATTTCCTGCACTCATTTACGTTGGCAGGAAATCCCCAAATTTTGAACTTTTAAAAATGTGAAACCTTAAACTAATAGCAGTGTTTTTTTTAGCACGACCCCATTAGTGCCGCGCTAAAAGTACCAAAAATTTCATTAGCGTGCTAAAAATTTGCTATATCTTTTTCATGTAGCGTGCTATATCTTTTTCATGTAGCACCAAGTTGCAACTGAATTGTGTTACATTACAATGACCTGATCACATGCTCAACAATTTAAACAAAAAGACAAAAAAAGATCGCCAATCGTAATTTTGTGCTCAAGATGCCGACCCCAATCAAAGGGTTAGCCATATGGCTAGGATTCGAAGCCCCTCTCAGGCTGACAATCTCCTCAGTAAAATGTCAAAATTTTCACCAAAAAAATCAATTTTGGCTCAAAATCATACCTGTAATTGGGGGGGGGGGTTGGGGGGGGACCCCCCCCCCCAGCCGGGCCGGGCCCAGTAGGCAAATGTTGGTACCCCCAGCCTCGGGTACCCCCCAACCCCCCCCCCAACTCGAAAAATTTCCCAAAAATGGCCTTTTTTGGACATTTTTTGGGAAAATTTTCGGAATTTTTCGGAAAATTTTCGAAAATTGGCCTTTTTTTCGACGTTTTTTGACCCCCCCAGGATTTTGGAGAAGTTGGGAATCCCCCCCCCCCCCGAATTTCGGATTTACCCCCCCCCCCCAACCGACCTGAGGTCTTACAGGTCAAAATTAGTAAAAATATCAAGATTTTTCGGTGCTCCGCGCCAATACTGCCCATTCTTATGAGTTTCTTACCAAAATCTGCAAAACTTTGTCTTTTGGGTACAATTTGTGACAGTTTTGAAAAACTTGAGAAGTCGAGACTTCTTAAATTTAACATTCTTTTGGCATAAATGATGTTGAAAAAATAACGCATTTCCAGCACTGGACTCACTGTTTTTTTTTCCCGCGGACCCTTTCCCCAAATGGGGAAAAAAGCCAAAATTTTTTCCCCATTTTCAAAAGTTCATTTTTTACGTTTTTTTGCATAAAAAATGCGTTTTGAATGCATTTTTGACTTTTTACCAAAACAGATACATTTTGAAACAGTCAGGATAAATTTTGAAGCCCACAACTTATAGTAGGATATAAGGAAAGCGGCGCAGAGCGCCGGAAAAATTTTCGACTTTTTCCGCGACAAAACTCAGTAAAACACGGTAATTTAGTTAATGATGATTAGTAGAGACACGAAAACGATCAAAAGATCGCCAATGATTTGTTTCGGGAGAGACAAAAAAGAATACACAGTGGACATATTGTGAAAACGCATGACTCAATAAGTTTCTTAATGAAACAACGGCCTGAAGTTTGTTTTTTAGCTCTTTAGGTCCTTGAAACAAAAGTATTTGGGAGAGAATAACTTAGAATGAAAGAAACATAGTCCGTTTCAATCGCGCCGCCATGAAAAAGTAATAGGAAGATGGTATAAAATTGATTATCGGTGCGGAGCGCCGAAAATTTTTCACCATTTTACGTTTTTGGACGTCTAAAAACGCACTTCCAGTACTGGATTTTCCAAAAAAATTTTCCCCATTTGGGGAAAGAGCCCAAAATTTTTTTACCATTTCCAAAATTTTTTTCCCCAAAAACCCCGTTTTGGGAAAAAAAACAGTGACTGGACTTCCCAAAAAATACAAATCAGGCACAAATCAGTACTGTCCTCAAAATCGCTTACATAAAGGGCTTACCGTAAATTTTTCACTCGAAAAATTTTTGGAGGTGAGGTCAGTATGCACAAAAATTTCCAGCCCCATAAGACATATTGTTTATCGGAAAATCGTGAAAATCTGAAATGCTACTTGCTTTCCACTTTCATTATTTAGAAGCATTTCTAGAAAAACAGAGTATAGGTTATTTTTTAAAGAAATGATTGAGCATCACGGCGATCGATCAAAAAAGATATGTCATTCAACATTTATTCAATAACATTTTAGAGCCCTCAATTCGTTAAAATTCAGGAAACATTTGAAATTTTTGAGTTTGATTGAAGTCTAATCTACAAGCATTGTGGAAAAAATTTTCCAGCAAACTATCCAAGAACATAATGACGTTGAATTACATGAGAAATCGATGGTCAAGTCCTCTATGATGACAAGTGAGAGCCCAAAAAAGCTATTAATCTTGCCTGCCTGAAACGCCGGAAAATTTTTTTGGGTATTGACATTCTCCGATGCTGGAAAATCAATTTTCCAACCGCTTATTTGAAGAATTAGTTTCGAATTTTCTGTTCAAAGGTCGTAATTTCTGGAATTTTATGTTTGAAAAATTTCAAAACTATTAATTTATTCACACACTCTGATGAACTTGGCTAAAAAGATATGAGTATTGAGTAAGAAGAATAGAAATTTCCGAAAACTACTTCCATGAAGCTTTTGGATTGATTTTACGTTAAGAAAGGAATAATCACTTCAAAAAATTTACAGACTTGACGTATTGATCTTTCTCAAAAAATGTGTCAAGGGAAAAATGTGAATTTTCATTAAATATCAAGATGAAATATGGAAGATTACCAATTAAAACATGAGATAATACATTTAAGATGATTAAAACTATTGAAGATTAAATGATAATTGAAGGTAGACATGTTAGAAGCAGCGCCTGAGCTAGAAAATAAATTATAATGCTTATTTAAGTTATAGCCGACGCGAAGCGCTGGAAAATTTTGTGATTATGACCTTCTAAAATGCACCAAAATGCATCTTTTCTGTATCCGATATGATCAAACACATGACTCAAAAAATTCTGACAAGCCATTTTGGCTTGTTGGACTAAAATTCTACAAGCCATTTTGTCAGTCCAACAAGCCATGGCTTGTAAAATGCTAAAAAACAATGAATCAAATACTCACATTGAAGAATGTAATGATGACACATCAAATATTTACTATGATATGAAAAGTGACAAATAGAAATTTAATGTTTAGATCACTATGAGACTGACTTGAATTTAAAATGTATAGCAACCACAAAATAGCGCAGCATGTGTAAAAATATAACGGACCCGGACCCGAAATAGGACCCGAAATTACCCGACCATTTTGCTGGACCCGGACCCGGACCCGATATTCTCAAAATCTTGGACCCGGACCCGATATTCTCAAAATTTTGGACCCGGACCCGGACCCGGACCCGATATTCTTAAAATTTTGGACCCGGACACGGACCCGGACCCGATTTTCGTAAAATTTTGGACCCGATACATCTCTAGTGAGAACCATGTCCAAAATTTCTTTCCTCATTTCAAAATTTTCTTTCCTCAAAAGGCCATTTTGAGGAAAAAAAACGGTGATTGTAAAATATAAATAATGGAAATTTGATTCCTATCAAGCTAGGAATCAAAATTCAAAGATGGAATATTGATTGTTTTCACATTGTACAGTAATAAGGTCTATTGCTTACTGGTAAGTACAATAAACAAAATACAAGCCTGCTTTTCTTTCTTTGATTTTCAATAATCAATTATAATATTCCACTGGCTTGCGCTGCAAGCACTGCTGTGAAAGCACGGTACTAGATGTCATAGAAGCACGGATGATAGTAAACAATGCAAAGATGTCATAGAAGCACGGATGATAGTAAACAAAATTCTCGTTGTATTTTAATTTCAGATTGTAATTTGAATTTGTTTGCCTGTGAAGCAGACACTGGATTTGAACATAACTAAAATACAGTAAAAACGTCTTTCAAGTGTTGCCAATTTTCTCTTGTCTTCCTTCATTTTGCATTTTATCACATGCCGAATTCTTGAAAAGAGAAGAAGACAATGTTTTCTAGCACTTTTCATCAATTTTTCAATAAAAAAAAATTGTGACATAAGAGGTTATACCATGGGTTACAAGGTTGAGATCAAGAGGACATAAGAAAAAGAGTACAGAGGGCATACAAGGTAACAAGACAGATCGTAACATTTTGGGTCATAAGAGGTTATACGGTGGATTGTAGGACATAAGAGGACATAAGGCATTATGACTCTTATGTTCCATGTTATGTCCTCAAAAGTCCTCAACTCATACTGCAGTCAATTATGCGACTATGTCTCACTCTGAGGACATAAGAGGACATAAATTGGATCATAGGACATACAAGGGTATAAGAAATAACCCGTCTTATGTTACATGTTATGTCCTCTTATGTCCTATGCCCCTCGTTATGTTAAAGGTATGTCCTCTTATGAGTTCTCAAAGTCCTGGGAAAACACGTGCTATAGAGCTATAATGTCAGAAATCTGGTGATTCGTGCCAAAATGTGTGACAACCAGCATCCACCAGATCGAAATGGAGGACCAAATATGTCTATTAGACCAAAATGTCTACCTCCCCCTAATCTCAATTTTCCCACTCTAAAGATAACTTTTTTTGAAAATTCGAAAGTGTGAGAATCTGTTTTGAGATTTCATTGTTTTTAGAATCGCTGTATTGAGACTTCGCTGTATTGAGAATCGCTGTTTTGAGACTTCGCTGTTTTGAGAATCGCTGTATTGAGACATCGCTGTTTTGAGACATCGCTAAATAGGGGCTAAATCTATTGTTAAGCCAACTTTCAAATTTCAAATAATTGGGAATCTGCTTGAATTTTTTCAATTTTTACATGTTATTACGTTTCGCATTCAGAAAGATTTGAATAGTGAATCCGAATCATCGTCGTTTGAAGAGATTGACGATGATACGCTGCGAAGAAAGTCATCAGTCGCCGAAGGGATAAACAAGAAGATTGACTGACTTGAGCATTTCATTTTGTAGATCAGGATGCTATGTTGCATAATGTGTAAAGAGGTATCGCGATAATTATTAGTAGAATGTTATACCAGCACCTGCTATATTCATTTTATATACCGTTGGTTGTTTTTGTGGCGCTTCATTGTTGTGACTCGCAAGTTTAAAATGTTCCTCTCGAACCGAATGTTCTTATGACAGTAATGAACAATAAGAGATCTTTACTGTAATTAATGAAATCCGAATTGAGGATCCTGGCCGAATTACGGGATGGGATCGTCGTATCCACTGGTCCGGCTTCATTTTTACCCGGGAATCCTAGTGGCGTCGATATAATTCCTTGTTCACCTAATAACGGTCATTTATACTTGTCTTTTTCGACGCAACGGAACCACTGGGACCCTTCCGCCAATTTCGTCATACCTCTTTCGTTCGGTATGTGTCGATTGCGTTGCGTTCTATTCGGTCGAAAACGGCAAACATAAATGACCTTTTGTATTTTGTGTTGAAGTTTAATGGGCACTTTATTTATGTGTTTTTCGCCATACCTGTGAGAGGTCCGACCAGCATGGGAGGGGGGTCGAAAAAAGTCGAAAATATTCCAAAAAAGGCATTTTGTGGCAATTTTTTTCAGTCTGGGGGGCATACCTGCACTTGGGGGGGGGGGGGGGGGGTGGGGGGGGGCCCACCCCCAACTTGGCCAACCCAGTACCCAAAATCATTTACCCCCCCCCCCCCAACCCCCCCTCCCCCCAGTTGGGAAAAAATAAAAAAAATTTGTCAAAAAGTGTATGTTTTTTGGCCTTTTTTGGGAAAAATTTCGACTTTTTCCTACCCCCCCCCCCCCCCAAAATTTCGGATTTACCCCCCCCCCAACTGGTCGGAGGTCTCACAGGTATGGTTTACCGGTAGCCAAGGTAAGTTACAGGTATGTTTTCCGCTTATTGAAACATTTCTGGGATTCTAAAATTACGAGCGCTCAACCGGTTTTCAACCTGTGCAAGAAATTTATTTCATCCAAGTCGCTCCTTGAAACCAAGCGTCAAGCGATCCCATTTGTTAAAGTTACTAGATTTTCTGTTCGCTTATGTATTTTTAATCGTTTTAAAATTGAGAAAATATGCAGTCAGAGTTTTTTGCGCGCAGCGATCAAATTTCAGACACAATGCATGCAACCGTAAGTTTTTTTAGAACAGTGCTAATAGAGTTTAGCCTGTCTGAGCTGATGAAAATTTTAGCTAAGCTTAGATGAAGTAATACGAGACAATGAGAGTTAATGGCTATTCCCTGCTTCAAAAAACATCGGGGCATTGTTTTTTTTTCCCTCTAAATTCCTTAAAAATTGAATCCAACTGAAATCATACCTGTACTTGGGGGGGACCCCCCCAACTCGGCCAACCCTATACCCAAAATCATTTCCCCCCCCAACCCCCCCCCCAGTTGGGAAAAAATTAAAAAAATTTGCCAAAAAGTGTATGTTTTTTGGCCTTTTTGGGGAAAAATTTCGACTTTTTCCTACCCCCCCCCAAAATTTCGGATTTACTCCCCCCCCCCAACTGGTCGGAGGTCTTACAGGTATGACTGAAATGATGATGCTGATAACGATAATTTATGTGTCTCTTATCAAATCGATTATTTAGAGGATAGAATATTTTTTAGCAACAAAGTCCAAAAGTTAACAATATTTTTCCTCAGCTTACCTGTAATTGGGGCGAGGTTGGGGAATAAACATGCACACAGGGGGTTAGGGAGCGAACCCAATTACCCGAGACGCTGGCCCAAAAAATCGTCAAATAACCCCCTCCCCCTGAACTTTTTTCCAAGACAGTTTCATTGATGATTTTTGCTTATATTATGTATGAAAAACAAGTTCGCAGAACTTTTTTTGCTCGCTCGCTTACCCTACCCCTTGGAAAAAAAGTCCAAGGATCCTTCCCCTGGAAAATTCTTGCCGCACATGTCTGTTGGGGAACCTCCGACTTGGTCGAACCCATACCTGTACCTGAGGGGGTTGGGGGGGACCCCCCCAACCCCCCCCCAGTTTGGAAAAAAATTTCAAAAAAGTGTATGTTTTTTGGCCTTTTTTGGGAAAAATTTCGACTTTTTCCTACCCCCCCCCCGCCAAATTTCGGATTTACCCTCCCCCAACTGGTCGGAGGTCTTACAGGTATGGTCGAACCCTATGCCCAAATGTCGGGACCCCCTCTCCAACATGGTCGAGCCTAAACCCAACCCCCTAAACTTGGAAGAAAGTCCTTTTTCTGGAAAGGCTTTCAAATTTTTTTTGACTTTTTCGGTTCCTAACTTTTGGGTTTGCGTCCCCACCCTTGACTGATCGAACCTCTTAAAGGTATGCTGCGATGTTTAATGCATATAAAAACTCAGCGGAAAGCAAGATAAGCAAAGTTATGCCAGTTTTTTAACTAGTGAAAAACATGCAAATTTTCTTACTTATGCACTTTAGCGACCGCCGAATGTTTTTCCACGTTTTTCAACAAGTGGCTCCGCCAGGCCCTATGTCAGGGGGGGGGGTCGGGCGACTTTTTTTGGGCCGGGGGTCAGTAATTCCCAAAATTCTGAGGGGAGGGATCTCTCAAGGAAAAAAAGTCGATTTTTTCACGAAAAAAGTCCATAAAATCGTATTTTTTCTAAATAGACCGAAAAAATGGCGCGAAGCGCCAAGAAAATTCACATATATTACCATTTTATGTTCCAAAAAAATTAACATTCTTCAGTATTTTTCCAACCAAAAATATGGGGTATCCCACGGCTACCATAGGGCTAGCCATTGGATTGGAACATCCTGGGGAGAGCGGTCGCCCAATGGCTAGCCATATGGTCGACCTACTAAATTCTTAAGCTTTGGCTTGTTCTTGTTCATTTATGTCAATTTTATTAAGAAGTAATGTTTACTTCTTGTATTGAAATCGGTCAATCTATAGCAGCATCCCACGACTTCAGGAATCGTTTCCGCTACTTCAGCAAATATGAAAAATGATAAGTACATATATATAATTTTCTAAACAAGGTGAAAAACTTATTATTGTTTTGGGCGCTTCGTGACGGAACAATTGAATTCAGAACGTGTAGTTCCCAAAAATTCAAATAGCCGAAAAAGTGAAAGTTTTACGTGATTTTTTTTCAAAATTTGCATATTAGTGGCCTGGCATACCTGTACTTGGGGGGGGGGGGGACCTCCCCCCAACTTGGCCAACCCTGTACCCAAAATCATTTCCCCCCCCCCAACCCCCCCGCCCCCAGTTTGGAAAAAATTGAAAAATTTTTCAAAAAAGTGTATGTTTTTTGGCCTTTTTTGGGAAAAATTTCGACTTTTTCCTACCCCCCCCCCCCCCCCAACTGGTCGGAGGTCTTACAGGTATGTGGCGTGGTTAAATCAAGTATATTGAGAACGAATATTCCAGCATTTCATGTTATCGAAAATATTGACTAGAAAACGCTCCGATAATCTGCATTCTCATCAACCTGCAGCTCAGTGTGTAAAAGAGCTTCCAAAATTTCTATTCTTGTCGAATTACGGTAAAACCGAACTGTTGGTCAACCGATGAATGATGTTGATAGTAAATGCGTGAGAAGTTTTTCACTAAAAAAGGTAAAAAAAAGATCAACCCAAATGATTAAATATACATACGTTGTGATATACAGATGAGAATCTGAAAAGTGAAAACATTGTTGAGGAGTAACTGGTAAAACACCATGTAAAACACTGGTTCTAGGACAATTCGCCTCCAGCAATTTGTCCCCCACAATTAGCCTCCAACACAATTCGCTCCTGGTACTATATTTACCTGGTTTTAGATTTAAAAGCAACTCCATGATGTGCTATGTAATATATCTCCAGATTTTCTTTTTCCAGATTCATTTCTTGTAACTTTTTATCGGAATCTATGGAGGGCAAGAAGGATTATGACAAAGTATCACAGTTATTGTACGTGTAACTCTATCGTGTTCTTCACTATCTTTTTTGTGACAACTTTTCGGTGTACCAAAAATAAAAAAGAATAAAAATAGAAAAAACAGAAGAAAAATATAAAAGAAAAAATCAGAAAAGGAGAATGAGTATAAAGTAATCAAAAAATATAGAAGAAAAAACTAAACAAGATGGATACCAAAAAGGAGGAATATGCGAAAAAAATTAAACGAAAAAAGGAACAAAAACATGAAAAACAAATGCAGATCGAAGAACATAAATGACTCGCCATTTTTGCCTATGATGTCCGTGTTACAAATTAAAGTTCTGTGTAAATTCTTCCAGGTTTTCATGCCATCAGACTAAAATTTGACATGGTTTCTGGAGATTAGGACAGGGCACCATCATTACAAACATGAAAAATATGAATTTCTAATTTGCCAATGTTGAGATTTTTCACAAATTTTTGGTTGAAATTGATTAATTTTAGTCAGATAAACTTTAGCTGCAAGCTTTTATTTTGAACCCGGCCACACATTTTGTCCGTTTTTTAAAAATACTCCGAAATAGAAAAGTGACACAAATCAGTACTGTCAACAAAATCGTTTACATGGAGCTCTTACCGTAAAATTTTGCACTCGAAAAATCGCCAAAGGTGAGATCACAATGCTGACAAATTTCCAGTCCAATATGATATATTGTTCATCAGAAAATCTGAAATACTACTTGCTTTTCACTTTCAATATTGGGTCGATAATTTCTGGGAGTCCTAATATCTACATAAACATACATGGCCGATAATTTCTGGGAGTCCTATAACACTTACTCCTCTCAACTATACATCTATGACTTTAACTGATTATATTTCAATTTTTTAAGGTTTTGAGCAGCCTAAGTAATCGAAATACGCTACTGCCACTGTTCATCATACAATTATTTTTTAATTAAAATCATGGTCGTCGATCATCACCCTCAGCAACAAGAATCGGTTGTTCCTTCGGCCCAAATGGTTGGCCGTGAATTCGTCCGACAATATTACACCATGATGGGCGATAGTCCACAGCAAGTTTATCGTTTTTATAGTAAAGATTCGGTTTATGCTTTCAATACCAGCGAACCGGCTATCGGGCAGGTTGGAATCAGCGAAAAAATCGAAATGTTGAAATTGCACGACTGTCATGCCAAAATTCGGGCTTTAGACTCGTACGAAACGTTACATCGAGCCGTTGTAGTTCAAGTACATAATGTTGATTTACTGCCTAATACTACCGTTTTAAATTATTAATCAGCAAGAAGGTTCTGTTACATGTTTGAACTACAAAGCTAATAAGAAATTTCTAGCGGATCTAAAATTTAAAATGACAATTTCTTCCCATGATATGAAAGTTCAAAGGTTGACATTAGTTCCTGATGATGGGAATATTAATCAAACTGTTGATATTTTGGTGTTTCACACCGAATGGTTAATGAAGCCAGAAACTTGAAACGAAATTTTTGCATTCTTGCTCTACTAGAGAAAAAATGTGGAAAGCCCCTTTCAGTTGAAGTTGAGCAACGTGTTGAAACCTTTCATGAAAACGACGAATTCTCACGACTGCTCAGGAAAAAAGGATTACGTGTCAGTTAGAATTAATGACATAAAACAGGAAAAGCAGGTTATTACTATGCAATCTGAAAGAACTTTTCGTTGCTTACCAAAAAAAAATATGGAATGGAATAACTGATATTGGCTTTTCTAAATTCTGTGAACTTCGTTCAAAATGGTGCATTACTGTTGTATCATCTGGCTCCTGTTCAATTTGTGCCTGCACCGGTGTTTTTTTTGTACTCGGTTTATTTGTACTAGTACAACCGACCTCTTAAAAACCGTTTGTTCTCCAAAATTTGCTAAAATAAGTTGAAAAAAAAACATTCGTTGTAATAAAATGCAACAAACATGATGTGAAATACGAATATGTTGGCCATTTTCACAAGACACATAAGACTACAAATGCACACACAGTTGATCATAGGCACAGAACATGCACTAGTAAAATACTCCACAAGAAGCTTTTATTATTATGTCATAGCTGCTAGTTTGTTCGTGTCGATGCGGACGCATAAACAACAAGTCCTAAAAAGTCCATTGATACTGAATACTGACGGCTGTTGAGTGGCCAAAATTTTTTTGCGCTAAATTTTTCGTTTGTACCGGCACAAACAAAGTCAAAATTTTCGTTTCTACTCTAGACCGCTTAGTTTGTGGAATACAAAAAAATACTCTGGTCTAATTTATTCATCTGAATGTGAAATTTATGTTAATAGCAACTTAATTGAACAGTGATTAGAAAAGTCTAATTAGCAAAATTGGAACTAGGAATTTTTGAGCTGGCACCTACATAACTTGGTGTATGATAGGGTCGCCACGAAGCATAAATACTGTCATTTTTGGAGTACTTTTTCAGCATGAAAGGCAAATGGGTCTAAAATCAAGATACGTGGGTTTTGAAGAGAAAAACCTGCTCTTTCAATTGGTGCATTAATTATTGAAATTGAAAAAAGTACAGTTGTGATATATGGCGCCAAACATGACTTAAAATTTACATAATTTTCTACAAATTCACACATGTTCAATATGCTATATATGCAGAACCGGAAGCAGAAAAACACAAAATTCTGTGAATAGGAACAGAGTTATCCTAAAATTTATACCCCAGGATATTAATGATTTCTGAATATCAGTTTCTGAGCTATGACAGCTCAAAGTGGCCATCATTGTTCTCGCGACAAATTTTTCTATGCTGTTAGAGGGAGTCTTAAGGCTAGGATTTTAAGGGTTGTAAGTAAAATAGTTGGATTGGAATAAGCGTAAAAAGTTGTGTTAGGGATGAAAATTTGAGCTTGATTCATCAAATATTGAATCGACAATCACATGCTGAACTAGAGCCTTTGTCACGTCTTCCTGGACCGGATATTCGAACCCTAAAGTTTGGGGTACCACAACATGGGAGTATGTAGGGTATCGAAGTAAAACTTAGGCATTATTCTTCCAGAAAATTCCTGGTTATACGGCTGTAGTCGAGAATTTTTCTTATAGGATGCCCCAGTATTTTTTCAATATTTTTGTAGGCACTAATGTCCAACATATTGTACTAAATTCAGTTCAATTTGCGTGCCCTTTTGGGAGTTGTATTGATTGCCACATACTGCACTGTCATCCAAATTTCTTTGCGAATCTGAATAAATCCTCAACCAATAAAGTTGAGCGAAAACAGGATTCGTCGTTGCCTATAGTAAATTAGGAGAGAATGTGACTTGAAGTCTTGGTAAATTTTCATTTATTTAGCTTTGATAATTGCTGAATTACATGTAACAATGAAAAGTTAAAAATTTTAATTAGATTTCAGAAATCGAGTCATTCCTTGACATTTATTCACAGAAAAGCGCAAGAGTTATTCCAGTGCGTTTTGTTGTATTCAGAAGGCACTACAATCGACTATTATTTCATTTATCTTAACCTGGCTAACCTCAAGTGGTGTAAAACGGGTCGCGATACTCAAGATATTAAACCACTCAAAATATCTTATTTTCAGTTATTATTAGTTTCCAAATTATCTTAGGGAAATGAAGCGGTAGGCTTAATCTCTCAGGAATCTTGTCTGTATGATCTCACACAGAATAGCATGTGGAATAATGTAACGGATCCGACTATTTTGTTGGACCCGGACTCGATATTCCCCTTTTTTGGCCTCTAAACTGGACCCGGCCCGATATTCTTGAAAATTTGAACCCGGCCCCCATATTCCTTAAATTTTGCACTCAATATACCTCCAGCCCTGATTTCGATGTCAACCACCAAAAAATTTCATACTCGTAACGATTTTGGCGTTTGAGAGCAATTTGCGACCAAAGAATTCTTTTCGATTACGGCCTGTCTGAGGGTAACCCGTGAACTAAAAGTTGACTTCAGGGCCCTCGATAACTGTCTTTACGATTGAACTTTGGGGGTGGTCGTCCCCAAATCTCCCTAATTACTACAGGTTGTCCGAAAGGTCGTTAGGAATATTGAGTGTGATGAACTGAAATTTAATAAAACTTCTGAGAAGGTTTAAAAATATTTCAAGGTGATTGGTGATCTCTCTATCAATGCCGGTGTTTCCCGTCGTTTTGCGCAGACGTTTGTATTGGCGCCGCAGTCCGAAAAGAAGTATTACGTCCTCAACAACATTTTTCGTTATTTAGACGAACTTTTCGATAAGGAAGCTGATAAAACATTACGTACGCGATATCTCCAGTTATCTGTTCTTCAAAATGCAGTCTTTTCATTGTAGAGAATAACGTCGACATGCTACCGGCTTTGAATGGCAATGCTCACGAAGATGAAATTAACAATAATGCCCGTTTGTCGATGCCGGTTTACAATCTGCATATAAGCTCGCAACAGGCTTCCTTGTCGCAGAAGTATGTTCTGCATACAAATAGTGGTGTTGCCAGAAACGACAGGAAGCACGTGCCTCTCGAAATTACAAAAGAATTTTTTGTAGATTTTAATGTTGGAAAATGCCAAAAAAATATGAAGACATTCTAGAAACTACGCATGGTGCCGGTTCTTAGCTTAGTTGGCTTTCTGGTATAGTTTTCTAATCATTATCAGATGATTAATTTTTCTCTAGTGTGGATAGCACGTTCGCTCATAAAATGAAGTGTTGAATTTAAGCGTTCCAACGTTTTGCAGTTGAATGATTCTGGGATATGTGCAAAAATACACTATTGTCCTCCTTCTCCAACCTTTGTATCACTAGAAAATAACTTCACTTGCTCCAAGTTGCAAAAATTCTTTAATTTTCGTTATGAAAGACTTCTATTTTGCATATTTTTCGTATCAACTTTTTCCATTCATGTGTGCCCTTAGAACCAATATCCGAGTTGCGACCAATATTTTCTCTTCTATATCCCCCTAGTTCATTCATCAGCTCTTGGTCGGTCACACTTGATATCAGATCATCATTTTTGAATGAAGTTGGAAAATTAGCGCAGCCTCTAATCTTTCTTAGTGCGACCCAACTTTCTATTAGCTCTGGCCCAACTTTATTGGCGCGGTGCTAATAAACGCTGATTCAAGCTTATTTTTATCCGGTTCTCTGACCGCTGCATAAACTTTATCACCATTATTGTGATTGCAAAACTCTTATTTTCCTACATTTATTCCATCGTGAACGTTTTCCTTGCCATTGATCAAGAATGTTGAATTGTAATGTGATGATATAATTTGCGTCTAATGGTCGCTTGATTTGGTGCTCGCCTGCTACCTTATAATCGACGATCGAGTTGTTGAAATTTTATTCTGAATACCCTGGGGTTGTCTTCTCATCAATGGGCACAAAGTCGAGTGAACGTCAATTGAATTCCTGTTTCAGACCTTTGTCCGAGAACTGTAACACTTCGAATCGATATGCAACGGCAACTTCGTCTGTACATGATACGGTGGATCAAACCTCGAGCATCAGTACGAACAACGCTACGACTGTCGTACAATCGGTCGCCGCTGTTGTTTCGTCGATCAACCTACCAACTACGCTGCAAGCCAATGAACAGTCGTCGCAGAACATAACGACCGAATGGAACGCTTCGATGGCGGCTGCAAAAGTAACTGCTTCGTCTCCACCGTCCAATGTATCGTCTACCGCATCGAGTTTCTACGTACCACCGGCCACGCCTCTGCATCAACAAACTCCGGACTTTCAAGTGAATTTTTCGTTATGATGTAGACGATGTAACGTGCATACTGCATACCCGTGAGACCTCTAGTCAGTTGAGGAAAGGAGGGCAAAATCTAAATTTGTATGGTGTGGGTACCCTAAATGGTAAAAAGCTGAAAATTTTTCCCAAAAGATCAAAAATGTCATTTTTTGCGAAATTTCAAATTACACGGTACGGTCCTCCCAATTACAGCTGTGGACTCGTGCATAGTGCGACCCAAAAGTTTAGACACTGCAAAAAAATTTATCAACTTTGAATTAAGTATAGATGAAAATTTCAATGAATACCTATAATTGATTACAGTATGTTAAGTACCATTTAGTAGCTTATTCATTTTCCTACAAAATGGTGTATGTTGACGAATTCAAATGGTATTAAATAACAGCGATACAGCTTTTTCCATCTTTTTGTGATCAATTCTGACTATTAATGACGTTTCCTGGAAATTTGTTGATGGAATTTATGCTTGCTGATTTATACTTGTATACAATACGTTAAGCAAAGTAGAAATTTTCTAGTCAGGGTTGAAATATATATCATGGTCATCAGAATCAGCTTCAACATACCTTTGCGTTGATACCGGCATCTGGACGACGTATGCATTGGAAATGTCAATTGTACGATCATAATTCTTGCATAATACGTATGTCAGTGAGTTGAAAGCATAAATTTCATCTGAAAATTTTTCGAAAAACGGCATTGATAATCGAAAGTTGCTCTCAAAAAGATGAAAAACTTGTACCTTTAGTTCTCTGTTATTTGATAGGGATTAGTGATTCGTAGAACAAATTCGCCAACAATTACACCAACTTGTAGGAAAAAAATATGTATAGCAACCCAATGTTTCCAATCATATAGCAACCGGAAAAATATTAGCGAATAAATAGTGATTCAAAATTGATCAATTTATTCGGGAAATCTAACCTTATAAGATGCTTCTAAACTTATGAGCCGCACTGTACAAGTATACGAAGTATGTAGCTCCGTAGTTCAAATTATGCAACTGCTTTTAGAATTTCTTCCTGCAGAGTCCGAAGTCAAATGTATTCAGGCAAACCTTCCTATAAATAAAATGATGAAAGTCGCTCAAATCAAGCATTTAGATCATTCCATGTCAAGTGTCCTAATGTCAGGAATGGTCTACGCTCGACCATCTCGGATTTTGTTCAAAATTTTTGTGGGTGTACATATACATGTGCTAGGATGTTGTGTCTAATTTAAAAAAATCTTTTTGTATATGGGTTGCCGAAAATTCAGGTTCATATAGAATAAGTTTTTGATTGAATTTGACGCAGTCGTGCATATATAATTAATGGAGATTTCTGTCCGGATCCAATAAAATCGGTGGGTAATTTCGGGTCTCTGTCAGACATGCACGACAAGAATTTTCCAGAGGGTAGGGTCCTCTGACTTATCGAGGGGGTGGGTGAGCAGAAAAAGTTCCACAATCATATTTTTCATACAAAATATGCATAAAAGTCCTCAAATAAACTGTCTTGAGAAAACTTTAATCAGGGGTGTTTGACAATTTTTTCGGGCAAGGAGTATCCATCATCTTAGGTTGGAGAGTTTACCCCCTATGCGTGCATGTTGCGTCGAGAATTTTGAGAATATCGGTTCCGGGTCCAATAAATTGGTGGATAATTTCGAGTCTTGTTTGTAGTCCGGATACCCGATACATTTTTAATAATTACGCATGTGTTAACGTTTAATGTCGCCTTTCTTAGAGTCCTCTGCCATCTCGATCCATGAACTCCATGAATTCTTCGGATGAACGCCGTCAGAAGCAAAGCTCCGGCTCTACTAACGCGTCCGAAACTTCACCGCCTCAGCCGATCGCCGTCGAATCTAACGTTCAAACGAGCGTGACGACGAAGATAATGCATGATCAAGTTTCGTCGCCCGAAACAACACCATCTGTCAAAACTGATGCGGCCACGATGCCAGCTCCGCCTACGATTACGCCCATCGATCAATTCGTGGTTGACGATGGAGCGTCGACGTCTCCCAAAGGAAATAGTGTTGCTTCGTCGTGGGCGAAAAAAGTTGCCGGTAACACGCTAATCGCTGCTCAAATTCAAAAGGTAAAGCAATAGGCTGATTATCATTTTCCATGGAAAGGCTTTATGTCCATGGAAAGGCCTAATGTCCATTGTCCATGGAAAGGCTTTATGTCGCGGTGTGTCAATAGGTTTGACCTTTTCCACCATACCCGTCAGAACTTTAACCAGTCGCCAACTGAAATAATAGGCATTATTGAGGAGTGCAGCTGATTTTCCAAAAGTTTGGGTAAGGCAGGAACATCAAAAAACATGCTCATGATTGCCAACTTCTTGCTTCGGAAGTGGTGAATTATACTGTTTGACCGATTTTCGAGCTACATGTGTAGGGCATGGGTATGTATGTGTTGCAAAGTGGGGTTAGAGATGGTCGTCAGCTTTGGGGCGAGGTTACCCCAATCATCCGATCTACAAATCTACTTCCACTTACTACTTAACATTCAGCAGTTTCAATATACTGAATTGTACCTCATCTCTTTTCGATTAGCTACAGGAAAACATTTTGCCGATTAAAGAGATTTTCCATCAATCTTTACAATTTTTTCCCTCGTGTCGTTTGAAGCCCCGTTTTTCTCCTTAATGCGATCTTTTAGGGAATAAAATTCCGAAATGAGGAAAAAGCTATATGGGCATTTTTTAATAAGAAAATATTTTTTTCACTTCAAAACCGGAAAGATTCATTTTGGTGAATTTCAGAAGGTCAAAACCTCAAAATTTTCCGCCGGTCGACCAGACATTGCTTTCTATCAAACGCGGCCGTTAGCATATCTACTTCCACTTACTAATTAACCTTCATCAGTTCCTATCAATTGGATTACTTTATCTCTTTTTTACTAATTTAGTCAAAGTTCAATAATTTGCTGATAATTGAGATTTTTCATCACTTCTCAGAATTTTGTTCTCTCGCTTCGTTTGGAGTTTTCCAAGGTTTTGAAACGTGAACCTTCCTAATCTGCGATTGAAAGACGATAAATACCTCATGACAATACTGTATTATTAGAGCTTCTATCCAGGAATAATTGTTGGAAACATACATTTTCCAGCATTTTGGAACATAAAAATCCGAAAATGTATTACAGTATTTCGATGCATTAGTTTCATTCCGATTTATTTTCATTGCTATAAAGATTCATTTTCCAGCCTTTTAGAATGTAAAAACCTGAAAATTTTCCTGGCACCGGGCGCCGGAAATTTTTTTTCTCGGTTACGACCCTGTGAATATAGGTTACGACCCTGTGAATATTTTTTCTCGGTTACGTTTTAAAGAACGCTGTCGAAATATACGTTTACAATAACACATTTCTCAATAATGCTTAATACAATCACTAATAACTTGATCACTATTGTAAAAAGAAATAAGTAAGTTACTGGGCGCTAATTGAATTTTTTTGCGCTAATGGAGTCAAACTGCCATTAGCGGCACTGCTAATGGGTATGCCGCTAAAAAACAATGATTGGAAATGAGTTACACGGATCCGGGTAATCAGTTCCACTACATATGTACGTATCCGGGTAGTAATAATCTACTATACGGCTGCTTTGATTATGCAAGCGTTTTAATTCATGCGTCTTTAAATGATTCTGTTGAAGTGTTCATCAGATGCATAACATCTGCTGTGTAAAGCTACACAAGTTCAGCAATGTGAATTACTGTAGCAATTTGCATAATGAAATCTTCAACGGCGAATAGAACAAGAACTTCATCCCATACCTGTAAGAGATCCGACCAGTTGGGGGAGGGGATCGAAAATTTCCCCGAAAAAGGTGTTTTTTAATTTTTTCGAGTTAGGGAGTTGGGTATAGGATTGGCCAAGTTGGGGGGTCCCCCAACCCCCCCTCAACTACAGATAACATGAATTCATGGGATGCTGAATCACTGACATCTGAGTGAGAGGCTGTGACACTGGAAACCGTTTATCTCTGCAGCTTTAAAATAACCGATTTCGCTGGAACCAAAACTGAGGCAAAAAATCCCACATCGCCTAGAAATTTCACTGGCAACATCTCTGCTCAGTCGAAGTAAAAAACTATGAACTGTATTTAGTTCATCCTTCATTCCGGCGTGAAGCGCCGGAACATTTTTTAGAGTTTCGTACTCTTTTTTTAATAAAGTCAGGCGAAACAGCATGAACGATAAAAAATTTACAGGGCGAAGCGCCAAAATTCATATGGATTTTGATGTTCTAATGCTGGAAAATGGGTTCTGGCAGCAGTTACTTCCTGAATAAGTGGTCTAATTTGCAGTCAATTAAGCCATTTTGCATACAAGAACAGAATGTAAAAATCACATTGACAGCATGCAAGTGCAACTCAAAAATCAAACTAGCAACCAAAAATTTAGATTCTTGAAATTTTAATTTTGTTCGAATACCAAGAGATCATAGATTAAAATATCGAAAATCATGGGCTACAGAGGTCCCCAAGGTGAGATTCTTCAGGTAGGGGTAAAATTGAAAATTTGCAGGGGTAGTGTTGCTAAATAGCCACTAAACACGTCATTTTGTCTCATAATTAGGCAGCCAGTGATCGATTTTAAGGACTTTAGGTAGAGGTAATACCCCCCTCATACCCCTCCCCATGGGGCACTCTGATGGACTAACAATAAAATGAAACATTTCAAGTTGTGGAAGAATCGGATAAAACAGCAGCATACGAACTGCACTGATCTCTCATACGATATGAAAGTTGACTTCTTCCCTGTGCACAAAACGTCCTGAAAAATTTGTACACGAGCCCTAAAAACTGCTCAGTGCACAAAAACCCTACTTGAAACTGTTGAAAAACTTTTGTTTTAAAATGCAATCTACCAAAAATCAACTTTAATTATTGACACTTATTATTAAATCAATCAAATTAATGTTTATCACGTTACCTCATAACAGGTTGTCCACCGTACCTGGAAAACCTGGAAAAGTCAGGGAATTTCAGAATGCACCTGGAAAACCTGGAAAAGTCAGGGAATTTCAGAATATTTTAACAGTTTTCGAGCATCTTGAGATACACCGTTTTCAAAGACTTTCCTCAAACTTTAATATATTTTCTGATAATTAATCGAAACACTACTAAATCGAGGCTGAAAGTTTTTCAAAAATAATAATAGTAAAAATAAATAGAAAAATAATAAAGTTTTTTTTAAAAAAGTTTTTTCTACGAAAATATTACAGAAAATTCAATGATAAAAATAAAATTAACACACAAACAAAATGATCACTTCACAGGCAGATACGTTTTTTAAATAATTCGATGAAGCCTCTCGTCAAGCCATTGTCCAAGTACACACATTAAATACGTTTATATTTTATATGTCTACCAAACACATATTAATGGGTTTGGAGTTAGAGCGCCGAAACCCGTCCTTAGGGCTCCCCTGATGACCTCTTTTTTCTCCCTTTTTTCTTTCTTTTATTCTTTACATTTTTGATACTGTAAACTTTTTTATAAAAGATTTTCCATTAAATTTTTTTTATTAAATTGTGTTATTGTTATTTTCACATTATATCTATGCGCATTTACATTCTTTCATTTTTTAACTATATCGAGATACTTTTGAAATTTTGTTGCAGCATTACGCATTTATATAATATTCATGCCGGCCAAAAAAGCTGCGAATAAACGTTGAAAATGGTCATTTCATTTTTATTGAAAGCACTCGTGTGTGAAACAAAATCAATAAATACCTGGAATTTTTAAAAAATTCTGGAAAAAACCAGGAAAAGTCGGGGAATTTCATTATAGAAAAGTGGTGGACACCCTGTTATAGCGTTACCTTAGTGCCAAAATATGCTTATACTCAGAGAGTACACTTCCAGCTAATTAGTATCTGTTATGTTTAAACTGCATTCGAAATTATCCGGATCCGGGTAATTAAAAATGCTTGTTCCGGATCCTGAATAGTTCCGGGTAATGCGGATCCGGGTACCTATTTCATCTCTGCGAACTACATATATGCTTTTCACACTTTCAATCACAATTGACCAGGCTTTTTTGGTTTGAGAATCACAAACCAAATGGCTCCTAGGCCTAAATTTTTGTATAAGCCAAATTTAAATTTCGGACAAAAAATCTCGCAAATTAAAAAATATGCTCACACTTTCACATCAATAACTTGACGTTAAACTTGATGTTTCTAAAAGTCTCTTCCGTGATGGTTATAATCTATGTTCATGTTTAAGGTTTGCGTTTGAAATTATTGTCCCGAAAAGGTTGAAAAATTGAGACTTTGACTTCTAAAGTGCATCAAAATGCATCTTTGTCACGTCGAACTCCCCCCCCCCCACAATTTTTTTTTTATTTTTCGACATTTTTCATCAAAATGTATTATTTGTGAAAAACAATCGATACACCAATCCGAAGCAGGCTTTTTTGGTTTGAAAATCAGGAACCAAATAGCACCTAGGCAGACTGCCCCATAGGGAGGGTATGTGGGATGGTATTACCCTTACCTGAAGTCCTCAAAATTAATCACTGTTTGCCTAATTTTGAGACAAAATAGCGTGTTTAATACACATTTAGCAACACTACCTCCGAAAATTTTTCACTTTACCCCGATGTGAAAAATCTGACCTTGGGCACCTCTGCTCCTAGGCCTGAATTTTTGGGGGAGAAATTGAAACTTTGGGAATCAAAAATTTTTAGCCTACAACACACTGAAGTGAACGTGAATAATCAAACTACATGAATATTTCATCAGTTGATACGTGTTCAAAAAAATTACTGTTCAATGTTTTATTTTCAAGCAGCGTTTTTCGGTTACAGTTTTTTTTTGTACATGTACAAAGATCGACCAAGAAATCTTTGTGCAAAGAAATTTTCGTATGAAAAGACGCGATATTTCGTTTATTTTTGCCAAACCCTCTTCCAAGAGAGCACTTGAATTCATTTCCTTCTGGCACAAAAGTATGAGGTTTGTAAAATGGAGCTTCTGTTCTTATTCTTCTGTTGTTTCCTCCGTCTTCCCGGAAAAACGAAAATTTTTTTAGATTCTGACACTCTGAAATACTGGAAAATCAATTTAAAGGATAACTATTCAATTAACATAAGACTAGAAAGAAAAAATGTAATCATTTCGCAAATTAAAAAATAATGTTCATACTTTCATGAATTTGAGAACATTTAAATTAAACTTGAAATTCATGAGAATCACCTCGATTATGATTATGAATTCGAACTCGCTCCATATTTAAAATAATAGTCGCAAAAATGGTGGAAAAATTGAAATTTTGACTTTTATGCGCCAAAATTCAAATTATTTTTGTCGAACGCATATTTTTCCCCATTTTGGAACACTTTTTTTACTGAAAAATTTGATTTATAGAAAAACAGTACATAGACCAATCCGAAAAATTATAGAGTGGAATCCCGCACCAAGCGCCAGAAAATCAGTGTTTTATGGTTTTAGAGCATGCAGAACACGTTGTTTCAGTCTGAAATTAAACGGAAATGAACGATAATTTTTGCGCACATGAATATATAAATAAATATTTTTAGGAACCATTTCCAAATGTTTAAGGGTTCGGCCACCTAATATGACTAAAAAAAGTTCGCGCTTGCCTGTTTGTATCCGGAAAATCGAGATTTTTCTAGGTCCCTGTCTGATGGTTGCGGGAGTTCCAACATCCCGTCCTGACCTCAGTTATCCTGTGTGCCCTCGCTAAAGGGAGTCACCAAATATTATTGTGTCACCATTAAATTTGAGATTCTTAGCGCTCTACCTTAATGACATACATATATATCATACATGTAACAGAGCCCCGAGGTCTGGGGGGTTGGGCGACTTTTTTGGGACTGGGGGTCAGTAATTCCCAAAATTTTGGGGGGTTCCTTCAAGGAAGAAAAATTCGATTTTTTCGCGAAAAAAGTCCAAAAAATGGTTCAAAAAATAGTAATTTTTCTCTAAAAAGACCGAAAAAATGTATCCATGGCGCGAAGCGCCAAGAAAATTCAAATTTTTTTATCATTTTTCGTTCAGAAATTCACATTTTAAATGAAAGAATTGACATTTTTCAGTATTTTTCCGACCAAAGGTATGGGGTCCCAACGGCTACCATATGGCTAGCCATTGGATTGGAAAATCCTGGGGGGCGCGGTCGCCCAATGGCTAGCCACATGGTCGACGATTTCTGGGGGGGGGGGTTCCCATAGCACTTCCCCCTCCCCAATTACATGTATGATATATATGTTTGCTTATTACAAAAGACATATCAGTTCATCATATATGTACACAACCAGGGAGAAAGTCAAGGTGTTTAGACGACGTTGAAAATTCTTAGTGTACAATCTTTGTGTAATCAGCCAGTCAAGAATTTTCGACGCGGAAACTGTTCATTTAATAAGGATAGGATGGTAATGCGAATTTTTCCGCTATTGGTCCGGCCTGAACTTCACTCTGCCCTGAATTACTTACAGGAACTGTTCGCACATCTAACGGAGCACCAATTTTATTTGACGTAAAGGTATTGTAAACGGCCAAACCACAACTATAACAGTTCTACTAGGTCAGCACCATACATGCATCCACGTGAGCGGCTTGGGCAGATTGATCCAACAATGATCGACAAGATGATGGAGAAAAATTAACAAGAGAGTAGAGAAAATCGTCATAAAAATGAAATTGACATATATTTGACTAATATGTACCACTACACAAATTGGTTGCAGTTGCGGCACCAGAAATTTCTTGATGAAAGTCTTCGCGATATACTGGTCCTTTAAATTTGCGATGAAGTGTCGGATTACTGGTGCCGTCCTACGTGCCACGACCCTCTACGGTTCTCGGGCCCCATTACATCTATGATTTAATTTCCGAAATTTTCTTGCGGTGTCTCGTGCTCTTAGAAATCATCCTATCGTAGTTATGGCCCAATCCCTAGCTTGTGCTGCAATTCTGATCGTTACTGTTGAAATGTCGATGTATACACCAGTATATTTATTTTAGCCCGCTTATACTAACGTTTCCAATTCAAACGGGTCATCCTCGTGGTCGACTACGCCTGTGAATCAAGCATCTCCCCTGGCCCAGCAATTGACACCAACGCCATCCGCGCTAGCGCCCCCGGTAGACAATCAACCGCAACAAACATCGTGTGAATCGCCAGCTCCATCGAGTAGTGGAATGATTAATGGAGGCTCCAAAGTGAGCGGCAACGTTGCTGGGCGCGAGCAGACTCGCGGTCGACGTTATTCGTATAAGGAATTGGCAGCGCCGGTCATTTTCGTTAGCAACTTGCCGGGCGACATTTCCGAACAAGAATTGCGCGACTGTTTTTCGGGTGAGTCTTCTGACATTGAATGAATGATGAATGGAATGTTATCTTGATTTTTGTAAAATCTGTGAATAAGTTTCTAGTCTTTCATGAGTTTAGTTATTGTCCCTCAGGCCTTGGTTTTTACACAATTTTACGTTACACCCGATTACGATTGATGACCACGTGATGAAATAATTTGCGTCTTATCATACTTGAACGGGTGCATCGCCTGCTACCAATCAACGTTCTTGTATTGTATGCTGACGCCTATGACTGATTTGCAAACTATGTATATTCAACACCATGTTCCGAGAAAATTAGATGATTAATTCATTATTGTCAGGAATTAGTGTAATATGGATAGTTTGTACATGCGGGCAGTAGGTTTCACTTCCTCGATACAACTTCTAATTTGATTTTTTAATTTTCTTTCATCAGTCTTCGGTAATCTGACATTTATCGAGCTTCGGAAGCGCGAGTCGAATTTGCCGTCGCGTCCTTACCCGTCATTCGCGTTCATTACTTTCGACGGAATTGGGGCGGCCGTTCGCGTTATGGAGTCACGAAATTCTTTGTCTATACGTGGGAATCACCAACTCTACGTTAATCCCAAACGCGAAGAACGTAGCAATGATCGAACAGGGGGTGGCAGTGGAAGCGTAGGTACGTGATTGAATAATCCTAATCTTTTATTTTGAGGCATTTTTCTGTTGATTATTCCCGTATCCTTCCGAATTTTTTGTTTTGTGGAGTGATCATGTTTGAAGTTGCTTTTTTGAACATACATGTAACGGAGCTCCGAGGTCTGGGGGGGGGGGTTGGAGCACTTTTTTGGGGCCGGGGGTCAGTAATTCCCAAAATTTTGGGGGGAGGGGTCCCTGAAGGGAAAAAAATTCGATTTTTTCCATGAAAAATGTCCGAAAACGGTTTAAAAAGTAGTAATTTTTGTCTAAAAAAATGATAAAATATGTACTTATGGCGCGAAGCGCCGAGAAAATTGACGTTTTTGACCATTTTTTGGTCAAAAATTGACATTTTTCATAGAAAAAATGACATTTTTCAGTATTTTTCCGACTAAAACTATGGGGGTCCCTAGGGCTACCATATGGCTAGCCATAGGATTGGAAAATCCTGGGGGGCGGTCGCCCAATGGCTAGCCATATGGTCGACGATTTCTGGGGGGGGGTTCCCATAGCACTTCCCCCCCCCCCCAATTACATGTATGCATACCTGTAAGAGATCCGACCAGTTGGGGGGGGGTCGAAAAGACCCCAAAAAAACTCGGAAAAAATTCGAAAATTTTCCAAAAAAAAAGCCACTTTTCCTAATTTTTTCCCATTTTTCCTAGTTTGGGGAGGGGTTGGGTATATGGTTGACCAAGTTGGGGATGGGGTAGAACTAATGAAGAAATAATATTGTAGTCTGTTCCCAGAAAGAAAAAGTTTCCAGAATCGTCTTGAATTGCCCTAGTATTTTTGAAAATTGAAATATAAAATTTTTGAAATTGTACGGAAATAGACATCAGTCCGATTCTAAAATTTTAAAAACTGTAATATTCAAATATTATGCTAGAAAGGAAAAATGTTTGCTGAAAGTAAGTTCAATCAAAATTTTATAGATTCTTTTCAAAACTGAAACACAACATTCCTATTTAGCCAATATTTCGAATCCTTGTTCATCTTGGACAACGAAAAGAACCCGAATATTCGTAAAAACAGTTTATGAAAAATTTTTGTGATTCCATATAGCAACCTGGAAAGGTCAAATTAGAGAAGTTGTACCCGAAAAAGGCATTGCGATTGGGATATTATGATGCAGTTGTTTTAATTGCAAGATAAACCTGCATAACTGCCTGCTGGGAATTCGCGTTTTTCAAGTTCAAAACATCAGAATTTTCTGGCACTTTGCGCAGGTTTCAAGCGCTAGTGTCCCTGTTTGGGTTTGGCTAAAGTGTGATTCCTAGGGAAGTGTAGTACCATTACTCAATTAACATTTTATTGTTTCAGTGCATATGTAGCTCTGTTTCGTCTCTAATTAATATTTAACGTTTTTAAAAAGTAATTACTCTCAACTTTTCTGCTGATATTATCAGCTGCTGTGAATTGTCCATGAATTAGGATTTATTATTCTGATCGAAGAGCAGCTGAAGCACACTACCCTCATGAGAGATGCTTTGGATTACATTTAAGTCATTGCACATGATTTTAATAAAAATTCTTCATTTTTTCTTTGGTGCTGAGAATTTCCCATGTGATTTACATTTGCACTTCTCGTTCGAAAATAATTGTATTATGATTGGAGCAGCATTACAAATGGGAAAATAAGTAACCTTAGAGAAAAACGTGAAAACGCCAATGCACGACGGTTTATTGGAGAGTCCTGAATTTCATGAAAAAGGCTAGTGAATTAAAAATTTACATTTGTCCAGAATCAATTTTTTAGATATAGTCCATTATTACTGACGGAAACTCTATGGTGCGAGTGTTTGTTCCGAATACTGACTACTTTGTTCATAAAAACAATATTGTTCGGTGTCACGTTTCAAGTTGTTTCGTGATCTGTAGAGATGTATCCGGTCCAAAATTTTGATTATGTCCAGTCCGTGTCCCGCAAAATAGTCGCGCAATTTTGAGTCTCATTTCCTGTCAGTGTACGTTATATTTTGCTAAACCGCCATTATGCGCGACTTCATTCAGACGCAATTTCTCAGAGATTTAATCTACTGCCATATTGACCTACGTCGATAAGTTGGAAATTAATAATATCTGAGAATGTCAGACATCATACATGCACACGGCCATGGGTCTCAGGGTATAGAAAATGACCAAAATTGGTCTTTTTAGTAATTTTTTTCCAATATTCAGGTATATAGTAATTTTTTTACTTTAAAGAGAAATTTTATTGCCTTTCGTATCAATAATTACTCAACAAAGTTGTTTGCTGACATTAATCACAAACTGTATTTTAAATTGATATTTTTTGTAATCTAATCTTTTCAAAATGTTTGTTGGATTTCACTTTGCCAAATTTTTGACCTATAGTAAAGTTTTGCCAAATTTTAGGCCTATAGTAAACTTTTGCCAAATTTTTGGCCTATAGTAAACTTCTGCCAAATTTTTTAGGGTAGGGTAAATCCATACCCTGTCCATACCTTGTGTGCATGTATGTCAGACATTATATCAACTTTAAATCAGGTTTGTGTACCGTATTGAGAGTTGTAGATGTCTGGACAGCTTAAAAATCGGTACAAAAATGCTGCTTGATTCCACTAAATATGAATAATCAATAGGGATGCAGGAAACGTTAAAAATGTTTACGTTAGACAAATAAAAAGAAAGAACGTGAATCGAATCACCGGTAAGATTTCATCGACCTATTCATAATGGTTGTGCAACAGGGTGCTCCGGAAGAGATGTAACAGAAACAGGGTTTTTTCCGTACCGTTGGGAAATCTAGTTTAAAAGTTTCCGTACCATCCTACCCATACATGTAACGGAGCGCCGAGGTCTGGGCGGTCGAGTCACTTTGGCGCCAATTCTGAGGGGAGTGGTCTCTGGAGAAAAAAATTCCATTTTTCACGCAAATAGGTCGAAAAACAGTTCAAAAAATAGTAATTTTTCCTAAAGAAACCGAAAAAAATGTATTCATGGCGCGAAACGCCGAGAAAATTGACGTTTTCGACCTTTTTGTTCAAATTTTTTATGTATTTTTCCGACCAAAAGTATGGGGTCCCTACGGCTACCATGTGGATAGCCATATGATTGGAAAACTGTGGGGGTCGCCCAAAGGCCAGCCGTATGGCCGACCATTTCTGGGCGGGGGTTCCCATAGCACCCCCCCCCCAATTACATGTATCCTACCCATTTCCGTACAATCATTATTTTCCACTTGCTTCATAATAGCTCAAAGTATACATACAAGGTCGTAAAAGTAGGAACATGCTTGCTCACTGTTAAATTAATAAATTTACTTCACCTTTATCGGGAAAACGATTAAATGCTAATTTTCTTGAACTTCATTCAAATCGCGTCAATTCTAAACTTCCGCAAATGGATTTCATGAGGTTTGGAGGAAAATAATGCTGGCAAAACTGCCGATAAATTTTCATTTTAAGGCTTGTAAAATGCATTTTTCAGCTTGTTCTTATTCCATAGGTTATCGATCGTAACAGGCCTGTAGGCAGGCGGTTGGGCCCCCCCCCCCCAATGTTTGAGGTGTTGAAAAAAGGCAAAGGGACCTTTGGTTTTTTTTCAAATCAAGTCAGAAACGCCAATTTTACGGTAAATTGAGTGAAAAATTGTGTGCCCCCCCCCCAAGGCCTTTTTTTAGTCATTTTAGGGGTCTGGGAGCCATTTTGGCTCCTAAAATTTTGACATATTCATTTATATTATAGTGAATTGTAGCTGTTTTCATTCAATTTTAGATTTGAAGTAAGTGTTTTACAGACTCTAAAATCATAAAACACCGAAAATTTTCCTTAGTCTATTCACTGTTTCTCTACAAATCAAACTTTCTAGAAAAAAATTCTCGACGAAGGGAAAAAACATGGGGGTTCGACATGGAAAAGATGAATTTTGGTGCAATTGGTGCAAAAGAATTCTGGTGATCAAAATCTCAATTTTTCCATTTTTGTTACTATTATTTTAAATATGGAGCCGAGTTTGAATTCATGATTATAATGGAGGTCATTTCCATAAATTTCAAGTTTAATTTGAGCTTGTCAAACTTATGAAAGTATGAACATATTTTTTAGTTTGTAAAATGATATAATACATGTTTTCGAACCTTGTATGTTTATCGTATAAGTTATCCTTGAATTGATTTTCCAGCATTTAGAGTGTCAAAATCTGAAAAAATGGTTGCATAGCGCCGGAAAGATATAGGAAACAACAGAACAATGAGAACAGAAGCTGCAATTTCAAAACCCTATACTTTTGAGTCGGAAGGAAATGAACTCAAGTGCAATCTTGGATGAAGATTTGTGCAAAATTAAACGAAATATCGCGTTTTTTGCATAAAAAATTTTTTTTGCACAAAGATTTCTCGGCCGATGTTTGTACGTGTGGAAGTCCTTGAAATCATCACGTGCCCAACTCGTTTAAATTGTACCGATAGAAGTTTCTTGATTACTCGATAATATGACTTTTTTGAGTAATATTGATGTTTGAACTTGTTTACCTGATGAGATCATTCGTTCGAACAATATTATCTTTTTTCGATCAAAATTGATCCAGTTTTCAAAGGTCAATTCGCACGGTCTTATCTTATGTCAATTTGCTTACCTCCATTATCCATATTCTTTCTTGTTCCTTCTTCTGGGAGTCTCGTTTGATTAACTTATCCTACGCTCTTTTGGTCGCATTTTATTAACACTATTTCAGATCGTGGTTACGGTGGACCAAATGGTGCTCAAAGCATGCCGCGCGGCGGTATCCGTGGCGGTCAGCAAAGTGGACGTGGCAGTGGTGTTAATTTTGAATCACGTGGTGGGCCTTATCGTGGCGGAGCTTCGAGTGGTGGTGGTGGGTATCAACGCGGTAGTGGCGCAGCGCGAACATTCACGCAAAGCGGTCGCGGCGGTGGCGGTCCACCGCATTTCTTCAGCAACGCAGGTCTGCCGGGTCAACAAACGTCGAGAAATGCCTGAGATTTCTCTTATACTTTGGAAATGTGAACATTCGCTATTGCTCGTTTTTTACTTCGTTTTTCCTTTTTTCGTTTGTTTTTTGATATGTAGGTAGGCAGATTGTTTACCTTCAAAACGCCTGTTGCTGGGGCGCGTGATTTTTCGAGTTCTGCCCCAATAGAGGATTCAGGCGTGTCATGTACTTCCGGGGAATTGAAAATATCAGTCTATCTAGGTCGACACGCCTGGATTTCATGGTGTTTGACGGGCATGTTCAAAAATTCGAAAGTTTATCAAGCTGTGAAATCTTGTTTGGGTTATTGTGGTGCTCATCTCTGCAAGATTTGATGAATAATTTTGTTGCGAATCAAACGTTCAAAATTGAGCTGGATATAAGATATCGATGCGAAGGTAATGCAATTTTTACGCGTATGTATTGTAAGACATGTCATAGAAACATTACTTTTCATCTGAAGTGTAAATTTCTGTTATGAAAATTTTATAGCCGCTATTTTGATTCCGCTCTTTATAGTTATTTGAATTCGTGTTTACTCGTCATCTGTTCGCTTTTTTGTTCGTTTCCGCCGGAAATTTTTGCACGTTTGCTGTTAGCACAAAATATCTGCACTATTTTTCATTCGAATAAAAAATGATAAAGTAAGTACATGCAGAATTCGTACCGAGGCAATATCGTTGGTGACTGTACGTTTGGAATCGATTAACCGGCGGCGGTATCTGAGATTGAACTCGATGACTCTTGAAAATAATTTTCGTCTAGTGCGAGAAATATCCAAAAAAAATATTCGCTCTGCGCAAAAAAAGCTCAGAAAATTACCAGCGCGATGCGCCGGATTTTGAGATTTCAGCTTCCCAAAGCACACCAATTGTATCACGATCTTAACTCCCACATTTTTTTCATGGTGCGCTATTTTCTTCTGAAATGCGTTGTCGGCCAAAATCCGAAACAGTGATTCTTGATAGGCGGGTTCCCCATAAGAGTCTCATCTCTATGGAGCGAATTATGGCGTGTCCCCAATACAGCGAAACTCAAAATAGCGAGACTCAAAACAGTGATTCTTATTACAGCGAAGTCTCAATACAGCGAAATCTCAATACAGTGATTCTCAATAGAGCGAATCTCAATACTGCGAATACTAAAAATTTCTATGTGTAGTAAAAATTACTATATATAAAAATATTTCAAACGCGCACAATATGCAAATTAGGTAAATTAAAATTGTTTTTGGTAGTTGAGATAGTCTATATTTAGTTGCATTTAACCATCTAAATTTCACATGCTTTTGTGCTGCAGTTGCGATAGGTATGCACGAACGGACCATTCCAAAATCACGAAAAAATTTCTGTGAGAAAAACATTTTTCTGAAACATTGAAAAAAATATAAGCAAAAAATTATCATAAGGAATTTCCATTAAAGTTATTTTGTATGCAGCTTAATTGCATTGCAAAAAAATTAAATGGATGGAATAAATAAAATAAAGTAAACAAATAAAATGAAATGAATAAAATAATTAAGCAGTAAAGGCAGAACAAAAAACGGATGATAATGTCACGTTAAACGGGGGAGCTGGGGAGGTTTGGGTATCGCATCAGGTAGAACATTGTTTTCCCAGTCACATTGATGGTGAACTATATCAGATTGATCCTATCACAGTGAGTAATAGGCTGTGACTCCTGATGGATACTGGCGATTTCCCCATGCTCCCTGTTTATTTGGGGGCCTAACCCGGCGAGTGGTGGCTATAGGGAGGCCTATAGCTTTCTCTGGTGTTGTCCTGGGGCCTTGCTGTAGGGTAATGGACAACGCCGCCAGGTTAGGTGTGAAATCCCCGAGTCCTGCTCAGTGAGAGTGGGGACAAGGTCACCCGTAAAATGACCTAATTTGTGGGACCCGATTATGAACCAAACAGTCCCTTTTTAGCCCGAACCTGAGAGGTGGGAGCCCTACCAATCTGGGGAGACCTGGGAAACCGACTTAAGAAGGGTTCCCCAAAAAATACCCCACAATAACAATAATCCCTTGAGAAGACTCACCTAGTCCTGTTCTTCAAAGGATTCGACGGAACGGGTGGCAGGTCCCTGGGAACTTTCGGTTTTCGGACAAGAAACTGGGATGCAATCCACACGGGTCCTGGGCAATGGGTGTTGGCGATCGGGAGGCGACTCTCGATTGTTTCTCTGTTAACCGGGGCAGTCGGAAACCTGGCACTGATGGGTGACGGGTACTGTATGTAGAATAGGCGGCGAATGCAGTGAAGAAGAAGGATATTCAAATTTATTCAAATTAGGCGAAAGGCGGCGGATGCTGACAACAATTGGGATGCAGGGGTAAAACCCAGAATGAGCGAAGAATGAACGAAGAATGAACCAAAAACTAAAGAAACATGTTCTTTTAAGGACATGTTTGGCTACAGCTGCAGCTTGGGCGGAGTTTCTCGGCGTCCAAGCTAACTTCTGCAGCTAGATGCGATGCAGAAGATGCCTATGTGCACATAGACATTTTTTCGCTCACATGCATTTAGCATTGGGGCCGACTGCAGTGCCTATGCTAAGCATATGAGCGTCTTTAGCTAAAACTTCTTAGCTAGTCGTTTTTGCGTAATAAAAACGACGCTAATTTTTGTGACAAGAGGTGCATGGAATGCACCAAAAATAGCCATGTGCTCATGGAGCACGGTTGGCGGAAGTTTTATAGCTACAGGGCCTACTGTAGCCCACGTGCATAAAGAAATAAAATACAATAAAAACGAAACATGAAAAATGCATGAAAAATAAAAACGAATGCAAAATGCATGTGCAGAAACAAAACAAATGAAAAATGAATGAGTAATAAACAAAACATGGAAAAAAATAAAATGTTGACATGATTTGGATCACATGACGTTGGAGAAATTGAGCAGCACATGACACGGCAGTCCTTCAAAAAAGGACATCCTCGTCCTTGCTGTGGTTAGTGGTGAGGGTTGTGCGGCGTGTCCGTGGTCGTTGGTCATTTCGAGAAGTGACGGCAAGTGGTCAAATAGGTCTGTTGGGTTGTTGGCGGATGAAGCCTTCTTTGATTGTGGTTTGTTCAACAGTATGGTAGCCGGAAATCATTGATGCGTGAAGTTGCAGGCATTGAGTATCCTGTGCGAAAGTCTAGAACAAAGAAAAGAAAAATTTTCAGGGCGAGATGTAGGCTATCGCAGAGGATGCGCCCAGTGAAGTGTAGGCTATCGGGCTATCGAAGGGGATGCGCCCAGTGAGGTGTAGGCTATTGCAGAGATGCGCCTATGATGTGATGCTCTGGTCGCTGCACATTCTCTTCTATCCACTAAGATCCAGCATGGATAAGAATGGATACTTCGTGAGGGGCACGGTGGTCCTTCGTAAAAGGACGTCCTTGTCCATAAGCGGGGACAATGAAGAGAAGAGCATCTTGAATTAGTGGTCGGGGACCTCTGCATCAAGATGTGGGTCAATCAAATTCGGTGTAAAGTCCCGACTTGTTGAAGGAAACAACAAGGGTGCCAAATCCGCTGCCTGCGAAGTGGGAGGTGTATCCTCTGCTTCACTCGGTGGGTCAGGGGACACGTAAAGTCGAAGCTGGTTGACATGTACAGTGTCTTCCTGATCCGTCTCGAGACAAAGTGTGACATTGGGATATGCCCCACTTGTTACAAGATAGGGCCCATCATAGATGGGCAGCAATTTAGGGGTGAGCCGACGTTTGCTGGAAGTGTGCAGTTTGAGCACCTGATCCCCTACTTTGTACGAGACATCTTGTGCCCTCCGGTCGTAAGACCATGCATAGGCCTCCTGTGCTTTCTCAATCCGACTCTGGATTAAGGTCAACGCATTCCTGAAATGACGTTTGACCTCCATATCATATGAGGAAACATTAATGATATGGGCCCGAGGGTTGAATGAGAGCGCGGCATCAACAGGGAGCATGGGTGTGCGACTGTACATGAGTTCAAAGGGGGAGTACCCTGTTGACTCATTCATGCTGATATTGACGGCAAATACAGCATATGGTAGGTGTTCATCCCAATCCGTATGTCCGTGATGAACATACTTACATAGCCGTGTGGCTAGCGTCTGATTAGCTCTTTCTACCTCGCCGTTGGTCATAGGATGATAGGCGATAGAGTAGATCTTCTTCGTTGAACAAATCGCAGTGATCTCAGTCATCAGTTTTGATGTGAAATCAGTGCCATGATCGGACTGAGGAATCTGCAGTGCCCAGTGCCGGCAGACAATTTGCGTTACAAACAGTCGGGCTATGGTGTGCGCAGTAATATCCCGAGTAGCAAAAGCCTGGACCCATTTCGTAAAGTAGTCGATGAAGACTACGATGAAACAGTTGCCAGCTTCACTAGTGGTCATTGGTCCCATACAGTGGACACCTACCCGATGAAATGGACCCGTGATGGTGATGAGTTTCAGGGTCGCAGTGGTTTTCTGTCGAGCGGGCTTATTCCGTTGGCAAAGATCACACCGCTTACAGAAGGACTTGACATCCCGACTGAGGGAAGGCCAGTGGTATCTGCGAGCAATGAGCCGCACAGTACGTTTAGCACCAAAGTGTCCAGCTAAGATGTCATCATGATGAGCCCGGATAATGGTAGTAACCATGGATCTGGTGGATCTGGGTATGACAATCTTGTTGGATTCGCCTGTCCATTTCTGAAGAACGTTATCCAACAGATGGTAGCCTCCCACATCATTCTGGTCGCCCAGGGGCTTAAGAGAGCGAATGATGTCGGCTAATTCCGGATCCTCCAGCTGAGCAGCGAGAAGGTCGGGGTGCTGCACACCAACCGATATCTCGGCATAATTCTCGGATCATACCGGGCGCTCCGCCCCAGCAGTGATTGGTGCTGAAATACTTGATCGGGCCAGGTGCTGCACACCATCAGTCATAGTCATTGATCTCGCTAGGTGCTGCACACCATCCGTGATCATCATAATATGTCCCTCAGGTCTGTAAAGGGGAGTATCATCAATACTCTGACCGGTGAGGGAGGTAGGATCCAGCAGGCGTGATAATGCGTCAGCATTACTGTTAGACCGACCTTTTTGCGGCCGAATTGTCAGTTTGAATTTGGCGAGTGCGAGTCACCATCGAGCGATCTGAGCAGAGGGGTTAGGCTTCTCCAACACTGCTTTGACCGCTGTATGGTCAGTCTGAACGACCACCTCGTCCTGGAAGAGGTATGGCCGAAAGTGCTTGATGAAATGGACAACAGTGAGAGTTTCCAGTTCTGTAGTGGAATAGTTTTTCTCGGCTGCTGTTAACCCTCGGCTGGCATACGCGACAGGATGGTCATATCGGAATTCGTCTAACTGGCTTAGAACCGCTCCTATCCCTGAAATACTTGCATCCGTCTGGGGGATAAAGGATTTCGAGAAGTCCGGATGGCGCAGGATAGGAGGGTTGGTCAGCAATTGGTGGAGTTCATCAAACGCCTCCTGCTGAGGTTTGGACCACTGGAAAGTGATTTCCTTCCGTAAGAGCTTGGTTAGTGGCTCGCTGAGCCGGGCACAACCAGGGATGAAACGCCTGTAGTAAGACACGAGGCCGAGGAAGGACTTGATGTCTTTGGCATTTTGTGGAATGGGTAGATTTTGGACGGGGGCCAGCTTGACTTTGTCCGGTTCTAGGCCGCTCTGTGAGATGCGATAGCCTAGGTACTCTACCTCTGAGTGCGAGAATTTGCACTTGCTCAGTCTGAGCTTCATTCCACCCTGGGGAATACGGGCGAACACATCTGCCAGGTGCTCAAGCATTCGGGTGTGAGAGCTCCCGAACACCAAAATGTCATCGAGATAGGTCAGAACCATGCGCCATTGGATTCTCGGCGTCCAAGCTAACTTCTGCAGCTAGATGCGATGCAGAAGATGCCTATGTGCACATAGACATTTTTTCGCTCACATGCGTTTAGCATTGGGGCCGACTGCAGTGCCTATG
The DNA here is from genome assembly GCA_963922205.1 of Romanomermis culicivorax. Lineage (NCBI taxonomy): Eukaryota > Metazoa > Nematoda > Enoplea > Mermithida > Mermithidae > Romanomermis > Romanomermis culicivorax. Next base: position 58,220 of record CAWUHX010000292.1, read on the forward strand.
CTAAGCATATGAGCGTCTTTAACTAAAACTTCTTAGCTAGTCGTTTTTGCGTAATAAAAATGATGCTAATTTTTGTGATAAGAGGTGCATGGAATGCACCAAAAATAGCCATGTGCTCGTGGAGCACGGTTGGCGGAAGTTTTATAGCTACAGGGCCTACTGTAGCCCACGTGCATAAAGAAATAAAATACAATAAAAACGAAACATGAAAAATGCATGAAAAATATAAAAACAAACGCAAAATGCATGTGTAGAAATAGAACAAACGAAAAATGAATGAGTAATAAACAAAACATGGAAAAATAAAGTGTTGACATGATTTGGATCACGTGACGTTGAAGAAATTGAGCAGCACGTGACAATAAAGACATGAGAAGTAAAATAATGTAGTAGTAAAATGTAGGTAAAAAATGGAACAAAAGTACACAACCTGAAAAATTATACAAGACGTAGCCCAAAGTCAGAATATTCAAAGAAATAAATCGATAAAGGAAAAAAGAAACAAAAAGCATGCATCTAGATATGTTAATAATAAACAAACAAGAATAAAAAGCTGTAATGTAGTGAAAACACATGCTATAAAGCCATGTCAGAAATCTGGCGATTGGTGCCAAAATGTGTGACAACCGACATCCACCAGATGCAAAAAGAGGACCAAATGGGCCATGTGCCAAAACGTCTACCCCGCCCAATCTAAACTTTTCCATTCTAAAGATCTGTTTTGAAAATTTATTATTTTGAGAATCTCTTCTGATACTTCGCTGTTTTGAGAATCGCTGTATTGAGACTTCGCTGAATTGAGAATCACTGTATTGAGACTTCGCTGAATTGGGATTCGCTGTTTTGAGACTTCGCTGAATTGAGAATCACCGTATTGAGTTTCGCTGTTTTGAGAATCGCTGTTGTGTGTTTCGCTGAAGGGGGGTGAAACCCGAATTATATCCAAAGTGTGTCATGTTACCGGGCGAAATTAACCCTCAAAAATTCGCGTCTGGACGCATCTTTTTCGGCAGTACAGAGAAAACATTGATTATTCTTAAAATTAACATTCATGCAATCATGGATTTTTCAAACTGTGCAGTGGATATATGCACTTTGTTTTGACCTAGTTGAGAATTAATCATACCTCAAAATCAGACAGTTTGGGTAGTTTCGTGCGCTGCGTTCTATGCTACCATTGGTTTTGCTTGTAAACGAAAATTCGCACCACTACAGTATGCCAAAGTTTGAAAATTGGTGATTTTTTGGCATTTTACAGTGATCTTGCTAGCCAAGCGGTATTTCAGGATTGGATTGATTTTATTTGATGAATGAATATTCACGTTACAGAGGAGAGAATAAGCTCTCTTTTGGTGTAACATTTACAGTAAATAACTGCATATTACACTCTTTCATAAAGTTTAAAGTGTAAACAATGAGCCGCCAAGTTGAAAAGATTTTGTTCATGGGCACTCCCGAGCACCTTCCTATCGGATGCTGCAGAATTTTATTTTCTTATATATTGCAGCTCATCCATTTTCATCAAAAATTTTGTACCATTTTGGGAGCTGCACTATTCTGAAGAAGGCATACTTATGAAAATTTCACAGAAATCATTGTACATATTTGCCAGGTGGCCCTTGTCTACCCCTTATGATATATTTTTTACCTATACTGTAAAATTATCAAATAACTAACAGACTATAGTTTGATGTACTAATTGTTTCGCAAGCAAAAATTTTGCACTCTGCAAGGAAGTTTAAACAGTCAAAAATCATGGGACAATCGAAACATTCTGGGGAAAAGAAACCTTTGGGGAATGAGGATACATCCAATCATAAAATTTTAGAAAAATCATGCAACGACTTCAACATTTCGACATCAGCCGAACGGGCGTATGTTATCCCTTTTCCCCGAGTGTCCCGTTTCTCCGAAGAATGCTTCAATTCAAACATCGATTTACCCTTTTCCAGGAAAGTCCCTATTCTCCAAAATTGTCAAATCCCGCTTCCACGAAAAAAGACGAAGGCTATTTTTAGATTGCATTTTGTAAAAATTTTTCCATGGAAACATTGTGAATTAAAGTTCCCCTTTCAAAAAACTTTTGCCACGAAACTTCGCACAAAAATAAAATTAGTCTAAATGAAGTTTGAATTATTGTCAAAAAATAAATTACTAAGATTTTGTCGTCAACTTAGTTACTCGATGAAAGACTATCGTCGAGCGACATTCTTTTGCAGAACCATCGAAATCGCAATTATCGAAATGTGAGAGTGTGACGAATCCCACTAATTTTATCATAATGGAATTTTTCTGTGAAATCATTGATTTTTTGCACTCTTTCTTCACTTATTTAATACAATCATATTCCGACTGAAAATTCGATCCGAAACTAGCTTTCAAAAAATCTAGTCTAAAGATTTTGAGCTTTTGTTTCAATTTGCTTCTCATTTCAATGATTATCATAACTCTTGAGCTGCTAAGAAACATTAATTCAGGCAAGTTGATTTTGAAAGATTAAACATATTACATGATATACGCAAGATCCAGATACGACCTGGATCTGCTGTTTGGAATCTGGATTCAGATCCGGCGTTTGCAGTTTTCTAGATCCAGATCCAGATCTGAAAAAGATTCATCCCATCCCTAGTATTCGGGGAATCGGGACGATTGGAGATTAAGCCTTATTCAAAAGTAAAAAATCGTAGGATTTTTGTCGGCGACAGTCGGCGACTCTGTGGAATGAATAGGCAATTTTCAGAAAGCCCAATTCAGAACTGAAAAAATCCCCCTAGGACAGTCGGCGACTGCCCGTCTGAATTTGGCTTTAGGGATTAATGCATTGTTCAATGGAGCGGTAATTTCATTCATTATTCGGGGAATCGGGATCTTCGAGGAATAGGGAATTTCGGAGAATCGGGACATTCGGGAAAAAGGGACGTTCGGGGAATAGGGACACAAACATCTGAAATCTCCCGACTTTCACAGAAAAAGAAAAAAATTCCAGGTTGTGTGTAAACCTATCCCAGTCTCATGGGGTTTGTCGGGTGGTGGACGCAGGATTTTTTCTCGGGGGGGGGGGGGGGAGTGGAAATTTTTTGATGCTGCAATTTATATATTTTTATTAAATTATTTGCATTGACATAAGAACGATTTTTTTCATTTGAAAAGATCACAGACATCAATAAAATGTAACGCCCCGTTGAGGGAATTGGTTGGATTTCACTCTAATTTCTACAATACTTTTACTTGTCCGATCTAATCGGTCTACGAGGCCCCAGGGGCAATAACACGACAAAATACTACGACAATAAAACGACAATTAAATTGAAAATAACATCGCCGACGGCTGTATGCTTAGCATCAACGATAACCAACGTTTCGATTCCACGCAATTACAGTCCAGTGCACAAACAACGCCGCGTTTGTGTTTGAGATACAAACACTTTTCAAACAAATGGACAAACTTTGCTCAAACAATTCTCAAACAGCACAAACAGTGTTTGAAGCAATTTTGTTTGTCCCGTGTTTGAAAAGTGTTTGAAAAATGTTTGTGACCCTTTCTCGAAGTGTTTGTGGATTGTTTGTGGTGCCAGAAATAAAAGAAGAACAGCTGGTGGCCTCTGTCAGAAGTTGACAATGTTAATGAACCTGTGAGCATATTATGCCAAAGGTTATGGGAATTCGTGCGTACGTTCCCTTATTGAAGAATATATATCTACATACTGGAAAATTATTGTTATATATGCAAATCGAGCGGCCCAATTGTGGGTTACTGTAGTTTTATGTGCTGCTTCTATACCTATCATACGTGTGTACCTGCATAAAAACATCCTGGATATCCAACAATTTTAAATGAAAAATTTGTAAAAACGTTTCATACTGTAATTGACAATTTTGTGGATCAACAATTTATAGAAAAATTTACTTAACTGAAAGCTTGAATTATACACCATTTATTTTGGAATGATCGATGCAGCAGGATCGCTGCCAAACTACCATCCAAAATTATGGAATGCTTGTTGGCTCTATTCGATCAATTTTTCCTTCATGGTACTGACTCCTTGATGATAACTCTTTCCAATGGATTGATCATTTTGAAATGAATGGAGCATAGTACAAATAAACTTTTCTGCAGTATCAATGAACATTATATCCGAAATCAACTTATGTCAGTAAAATTTTTCAAAAAATTATGCATTCATACTGTACTTCTTTTGTCTTATCAACCAGACAAAGAGTAATTTGTCTGGTTGATAAGATAAAAGAATAACAGTCTGAACTACACTTTGTTCAGTGGGAAACTGGCAAATATACACTACCAGGCGAAACTAACCGTCTATGCTGGTCGTGTCCAGGACGCGTCCGGAATGCGTCCGAGACGCACCCAGGATGGGAAAAGCACACTATGCCGACAATAAAATTGACAGGCCATGTGCTTGCGTCACACAAAACCAAAGAATTTTGCTGATGCTTCCTTCTTACCTCCTTATAGAAATCACACATTATTTACCAGATATAAACGAAAGGTCAACTGTTGTCATACTGTAGGTCAAAACAAAGTGCATATCCACTACACATTATGAAAAAACCATGATTGACAGTTATTGCATGAATGTCAATTATTAAGAAAGATGAAAGTTTTCTTTGTGCTGCCGAAAAAGATGCGTTCCGGACGCGACCTGAATGTGTCCAGGACGCGTCCTGGATGCGACTTTTTGAGGGTTAGTTTCGCCTGGTAGTGTAAGCTGTTCCCATGATTTATGGCACACAGATGACATTTATATGTTTTTCGATTAGACTATAAAAGACAAACAGTGTTTGAGAAATGTTTGTGAATTGTTTGAGCCATGACTAGTGTGTGTTTGAGAAATGTTTGTGGAGTGTTTGAGAGTATTTTTTCGTCTTCAAACCTTTATCAAACAAAGCTCAAACAATCCACAAACTGTTTGTGTTTGAAGTGTTTGAAGTTAGTAGGCGTTGTTTATGCATTGGACTGTACACGAGTCAAGCTGTTACACACAATTCGCAAATAAAATAAAACTGAATAATTCCACTATGCTTCTTTTTTTATACAGCTTCTTTTTGACCACACCCTTAGTCCGTGGGGGTCCGCTTCCAAAATTCTTCTTCCAACCAATCATCGCTCTTTGCTTTAGGTGCTTCCATGTACTGTATGCTTGCTTAGCCACACCTTTATGCTTTCTGACTATACTATGCTTTACCACGCCTTAGTTTTATGTTTAGCTTCTCTGGCCTGTGCTTCTGGTTTATGGTAGGCTCAACCCCACCTACGTGCTTCCTTCTTACTAACTACGTGTGTATGTGCTTCTGTAATGTAATGGTGGCTACCGTTCCACTTGAGACTGGTGTCTGGGTTGAGGTTTCTACATTTTATTGCAGGACAGGTGTTTTTACGATTTCGGTGGAATACTGTATCTGTGGGAAAGGTGTGTTTCAAGTGCCTCGAGTGGGTTATGGGGGCCAGGTGTCGATGTATGGATTAATTATGTAGTAATTTCTAATTGGGTCAATAGCGGTTTTTGGGGTGCAAGAACGTCGAAAACAGAACACTTCAAAAAGAATATACAGGAATGTCAATACAGGGGAACCCAGACATTCTTGAGAAAATACATCACAAATAAAATTATATACAGTAATCCGATATACATGTTGTACACTATGAGTTTACACTAATGTGTTATCACCTATCTTACAAAAAAATATATCGAGTTGATAAGAGAATTGCACTTATTTCAGACCCGCGCACAGCACTGAAAATTTTTTGGATTTTCACTATCTAAAACGCCAGAAAATGAACCTTCTCAACGTTGAGATATTAATTAAAATCAAACTAATAGAACGTAATTTGTTAATTTTTCTAGCGCTGAGGGCCAAGAAAATTTTCAGGATATTATTCTAAAACATTGGAAACGGAATCTCTACAACAAATATCCCTGAATAGAAGCTCTAAAATTGCAGTCCAGAATAATGACTTCAATGTTCATCATCTATAAATGCAAAAGTTCATGTTGGAAACGTTTGACAAATTCCAAGTCCCAGAGAAAAAATTGATAGAATTAATAAAAAAAAATATGAATTATCGGCGAAATACTGACTTATGGATTACAAAATGAGACAAAGTCTTTCAATTGATAGAAACTGTTGACGGTTAATTAGTAAGTGATTTTTTTCAAATGCTATTTTTCGCAGAAAAGCTGAAATGAGGAACACATGCCTAATTTCGTGTCAGGACTGAATGGTATTTTACTGTAGTGTAGAAAATAGATTGAAGCAATTTACTCAAAGAGGTTTTTCCGCACAGAAAAATTTGGGATGGCTCAAAAAATTCTGGTCGTTTGTTGGCACGAACTCTTTGACTGGTCAGAGACTAAATTTCCTTGATTTTTGTGCATCAATTGTTGAAAACTCACAGATTTTCTGGCGCTTTGCGCTGAATCAGAAGGTAAGTCGATTATAAATATAACATTTATATTAGGGTTTTTTTGCACACAGCAACCAAATTTCGGGCTGTGCAACCAAATTTTTCCACCGACTTGCACAGTGCAACTTGAATCCTGGCTGCCCTTTTGATTAAGTTATAGGGTTTCCTGTCCGGAGATGCGTTTTTATGCATTGAAAAATGGAAATTAGTCGAAAATTTTGGGCACTTCGTGCCGGGTTTTAATTATTTATTAACTGTTCTATGTTATTCCAGTGTGTGCTTCGAAAGTGTCATTCTAGCTAATGCTTATAGCGGCAGGAATTTACAATACGGTAAGTTCGACTTTTTACCAAAAACCCCCATTTTTCAATGTTTCAAATCAAAAACTTAAAAATTTTGGAAAAAAGGGCGGAAAACAGTAATTCCAAAAAAATCTTAAAAAAAAATTTGAAAATTTTTCATGGAAATTACAGTAATCATACCTTTCTACCAAAATCCTAAGCCTAAGCCTAAGCCTAAGCCTAAGCCTACGCCTAAGCCTAAGCCTAAGCCTAAGCCCCCCTCCAAGTTCTTTTTGACCTCGCCATTCACCATTCCACTCCGACCGCCCTATAAACCGAACTAATTCTGTACTTTTGAGCAACCACCAACAAGGAAAACACAACTTCAGGCAATTTTGGTTACTTACCGTATTATTAAAATTAGCCCTTATAGCTTTTAATTATCAACATACTGTGGATAAATTTTTGATCCTGTGTCGTTTTTTGGAAATTTTAATGAAGCAAGATTTTTCTCCATTATTTTCCCAAAATTTTTTTGTGATCCTTAAAAACATTTTGACATTTGTATGATTAGAAAATTTTGAGTCGAAGTAGAAATTCTTGCTGGTTGGAGAATCGAAGTTCTTGTTTGCTGTCCTCTAGTTATTGAATTGTAGTGTCCTCGACTGAAAATTCATTGTATTGCCTGCAAAATTAAACCTTCTGCATTGGAAATAAAAGTTGACAAGATTCATTCTCCAGCAGTCTAGGATATCAAAATCCCCAAAAAAATTTCGATGCTGCACGCCAACCAAGTTACTCATATCAACGATTTCATTTGCTCTTCAAGACTCAGAAAATTGGGTTCTAAAAGCCTAATACCGACCGATGCGATTTGAATGAAATACAGGAAAAATAGCATTTGGTAGTTTCCCGATTAAATTGAGCTAATTTATTGATTTTAGAGTGAGCAACCAAAAATCTATCTGTGCAACCAAAATTTTTCCCGAAGCTGCACATTTCAATCTGGCCTGTGCGAAAAAAACCCTGATTCTTATAGCCCCTTTGTATTTGGTCTGAGTGCTCTAGCAAATTTTTTTCATAACCTCCGCCAATACAGGTATGATCGTGTGGGATTGTGAACTGAAATTCTTATTTGTTGTGTTTGATTTAAATAGAAAAGCTGATAATGTTGGCCCAATTTGGAAAAAAAATTTATGCAGTTTTCGGCTTTATTTTCTTCAAGAGTGCTTTTTTTCCACCGACTTTTGTCCCAACAGACAAGGCAGCCATAATTTTTACCTTATTTTCCCCAAGTCGCTTTATTGCTATAGATTAACCACAGACCCCTTGTTTAGGCGTTCTTGAGGGTTTTCTAACCTTCTCATATCCTCAAAGTCCATCAATCATCAAAACAAAAAATTTAGACTTTGAAATTCGATTTTCTCAGTTTATAATTGTTATGTAAACTATCCAAAGGGCATAATGTTCATGAATTTCAAAAGAGATCAGTGTGTAATGAGAAGTAGAAAATCCTATTTAAATTGTAAGCCCTGTTCTCTCTATGCTGGAAAACCTTTAAAAGTCGACAAATTCCATTTTAGTAAACTGTTGGACACCATGTTATTTAGTTTTCAGTTTATTTACTCTTATCAGTGTGAAAAATGTCCAGAGATAAAAGTAAAAAAATATTTGGAAAATCTTCAGTTTTAGCCTTCTTTGGCAAAAATAGTTGTATAGAGTAGACTTTTGAGCTTTTTTTGTGTAGAGTTGTTTTGAAAATGTTCATTTTTGATGAAAATAGTCGAGAAAAAATTCATTTTTGAGCATCTTGATGACAAGTTTTTGTAAATCGTTGATTTATGGCCATTTTCAGTGTAAAGAAAAATGCTCACTTTCAAGTATTTTTGTCAAAATTATAGGAAAATTTTCAGTTTTGAGCATTTGTGATGAAAAAGGTTAAGAAAAAACGAAAATTTTCACATTTTTTGTAGAGTATCTTGATTGTGTGATTTTTCTGTTTTTTATTTTTTTCGTTTATGCTTTTTTCATTATTTTTGCCATTTTTCGAATTTTTAGATGATCTCCTATTGTTAAATTTTGCTGAAAAAAATCAAGAAAAATTTATCACCATTATTCACATCTAGCAGTGGCCATTTCGATTTTGGCCAGAATTCTTCGGCATTTTCTTGCCGGATCAATGATAACAAAATTTCAGTTTGTCACAAATCGTAGGATATCGACTTGCAGTGCTACAACGAGGTTCCATGATGAAATATTCAACTCAGTTTTATTTGGCTTCTGTTTTACAGTCATTCATGACGAAGTGAGTAAAATTTTCTTCATTTTTTAATGTAATAAAGTTGAACATTTAAGAAATTTCAATTTTTTTATGTTCAAAAAATTAGACTTTCAAACTTGAAAATTTACAATTTTTATCTAGTGTAAAATTGATTTTTTGCATTGAACTATTGAAGGTATATACATTTTGTATAGGGATAATTCGAATTTTTGAATGCAAAAAATTGATTTTTTCATGTTTAAAGTGGAAAAATGAAATTTTTATAGAAGATACATATTTGATATGAAATTTAAAAAGATAGATGATCAAGTAAGCATCGATTCACCATTCATTTGTGTATTTTAAGAATTTGATGCCCTTCATTTTTTGATCGATGTAAACATTAACTGGATCTAAATTACCCGATGAGTCGATAATTTTGATTCAGGACGTCAATTTTTATTTAAATCTATTGACGCCAAGATCAAATTTGTCATTAGTTGAAGCAGGAGCAAGAGCTGACAAATCGGTAGAAAATTTACAAAATTCGAACTTAGAAGCAAAAAATGGAGAAAATTCAACGAAAATAGAAAAATATTAAAGAAAAATTGGAGAAAACTCGACGAAAATCGAAATAAATTCGACTGTTACCTTAATGTTTATCATCTGAAAGCAATTTAGTAATTGTAAACTGATAAAATAAAGTCTTTGAAGCATACCACTCCAGCTTCAAGTAAAATTTGGTATACAGAACATGCTCTTGACTGTTTGAAAGCTATTGACAAAAACGGCCTAAAGGTCAGTGGAATTTTGCTTGTTGAGCAGATGTTGGGCATTAGTAACTCTGAAACAGTTTTGGTGAGTTGTCTGATCAACTTCCTGGCCGCATGGAGATTTTAGTCAGGGATGATCAAAATCATACCATAAAGGTCCATCTATACTTTGGATTTAAGGCTTGTGTTACCTTATGTTGCATAATCTGGCGCAACGTAAGGAAACGTGAGCAATGCAAGCTGATTATCCATACTTGGATGATGTGGTGCAACGAATGCAAGAATTATGGCACCATCACAAACTTGCGAATCAAATCAAAGTTTTGTCTCTCCTGAATTTATGAGAAATAAATGAGCATTTGAGCTAAAAAACATACGTCTCTTCAAAAAAATTAACTAAACAGATTTGAAAATTTTCTAAAATCTAATGGAAATGGAACGGACTTTTTAAGTTTTATTGATTTACTAAAGAAAACAAATTTTACATAATGGCGACACAAAATTTCACGTTCATCTTTCTTCTCTGTGATTTCAAATTATGCATCCGCCCTGTCGAGACTTTCTGGTAACAGAAAATAAACTCATTGAATTCAAATATACAAGAACAAATTTTCGAAGGCAGTGAAGAATTTCGAATACTATATTTGGAAAATTTTAAACAAAAAATTTCACAAAACAAGCCTAAAAAATGGTTCAAAAATCCCTAATTTTTCAACCGAAAAACAAGTTTTAAGAAATACTTTCTGAGAAAATTTCGATTCTTATACAGAAAGCTGCGATAACTAAATTAACCCCACCTAAAAATCACATGTTGATGCGTTAGGAACAAAAATGATATTCATTTCGTCTGTACATAAGTCAAAGCTTGCACAGCAAATACATTACGCCAGAATAATCGACGCTGGAAAGCTAGTTGAGGCGATGATATAAACTTTGAGCGAAATCAGCTCAAAATAAAAATTTGTTCTGTTGAAATTCTGAATTTTTCCAAGACGTGAGATATGGAAAATAATAGATTTTGACATTTAAAAATAATCAAGAAACAATTTTTGAGAAGCAATCACTGGTCTGCTTGAAGATATCACTATACAAAAATGATTTGAGCACCAATAAACAGAACATAGTTGCATTTTTAATGTAATTTCAGCATGCGTAATGTTTTGGACAACACATAAAGAAAAAACATTTTTGGAGCTGTATCGTGAACATGCACCCTTTGGTGTTCCAGACTTGATTATAAATAATCACATATTTTTATTATTTTTTTGGATAAACATTGTAAAGATCTATTCAGAAGTAAAAAATCCTAGCATTTTTGTCGGCGACTCTATGGAATGAATACTTGGACAGTTTGCAGAAAGTCTAATTCGGAAGTGAAAAAATCCTATAATTTTTGTTGACGACAATCAGCGACTGCACTTCCTAATTGGGCTTAACTTCTTGATACAACGTAAGAAATTTCGGACTCATAGGCAACTGTTGAAAGGTCTTATTAGTACGCTATTAGTATGGCCGATACACGATGCTGAAAATTGCATCTGATTCAGAAGTTTTCATGAAATTGATTTTTATAGGATAAGCAACTGGGCCAGTGTTTTTTTGTGTCAAAACATGGTTTTTGACACACAAAAAATTTGGAATGGCACAAAAATTTTTGAGCGTTTGTGCCAATTGGCACAAATTTTTTGACTGGTCAAGGCTAAATTTCCACGATTTTAGTGATTTTAGGGGCAGAAAACGCAAAATTTTCTTGGCGCGAAGTATAATATTAAATACTTTTATTGGTCCCGAACGCGAGCAAATTTCATTCTAACAGTATTTTGTCTTTGTATTATCGCAACAGATTTTGAGATTATCAATGACTGGTGAATGTATAAAAATTATTTACTTTCTATGTTCATTCAGTGAAATTGGGAACAGAAATTTTTATTTTTGGGGTTCCATTCGAACAGAAAAATAACAATTGTTGGCACAATTTTTCAACCAAAAATTTAAGCAACACAACTTATAGACATTCTTAATTTAATCTTTACATTGTTGTTAAGAAGAAATTCATTGCCGAAAATCAAAAACAAAATATAAACTTCATGACAAATCCGATAAAAAATATCTGAATTGTCACAGCATTCGATTTCTGAGTCAAAGCGTTTTCCCGAACAGTTTTTCTTATCTCACTGACGTGGTTAGATAAAATGAGGTAGGCACGATTTTTATGCAAATTAGTGCGGTGAAAATATCTGTAGTTATATATGTTTTTATCAAACTTTTAGCATAAAACTTTTTAAAGGTTTTCAGTACGTTTTTGAGGTGAAAATTTTTTTTATGCCATTGGTACAAACTTTTTTGGCCCTCTATGCCAATTGGCACAAATCTTTGTGCACATACCTGTAAGAGGTCCGACCAGTAGGGCATACCCATAAGAGGTCCGACCAGTTGGGGGGGGGGGAGTAAATCCGAAATTTGGGGGGAGGGGGTCGAAAAAGGTCGAAATTTTTCCCAAAAAAAGCCAAAGAAATACACTTTTTTGCAAATTTTTTTAATTTTTTCCAAACTGGGGGGGGGGGGTTGGGTATATGGTTGGCCAAGTGGGGGGGGGGGCTCCCCCCAACCCCCCAATTACAGGTATGCAGTTGGGGGGGGGGGGATAAATCCGAAATTTTGGGGGAGGGGGTCGAAAAAAGTCAAAATTTTTCCCAAAAAAGGCCAAAAACATACCCTTTTTCACCGATTTTTTCTAATTTTTCCAAACTGGGCGCAGTGAGCTACCTGTTTTGAATGCATAAAATGTTGAAATGGAGACCCCATAAAACTGATGTCTGATGCATGTGATGGGAGGAGTCTTTTCTGGATGAAAGCAGCATCAAAGGCACAAAATCCACAATGATCCTCATTTGTCTGTAAATTGACGTTTTTCAGGCTTTTTCAATTTACCGCGTTTCTCCCGTTGTACAGTAAAACTATCATCATGCGCAAAAATACAAAAACACAGTTGTACTCTTTTTCATGTCTCCACGGAAATAATAATTATTATTATACCAAAAATTTTGAGATTTTGACCTTCCAAAGTTCACCAAAATGCATCTTTTCAGTTTGAATTCCTTTTGAACTACAATCTTGATAGTTTTCATTTTTAGAACATGAGTTGGGAGGGGGAGCAACCGCCCCTCTCCTGTGTCCGCCACGGGGTATGTCACCATAAAAACAAAACTAATGAGAGCGAAGCTTGAAAGAGCGAGACCAAACAGAGCAAATTTCCGAAAAGTGCAATACTCGAGCAAATACCCAAAAAAGCAATTCTCATAACAGCGAATCCCCAAAAAGACAGTTTTAAATGAACATAATTAAAGATGTAAAGGGTGTCCAAAACTGGAAAATTTTAGACAATAGCCAAATTCCGAAGTGCACTCGCCGACTGTCACCGATTTTCGGCGACAAAAATCCTGGAATTTTTCATTTCTGAATAGGGCTTAAGGGTGTGTCACATTAAACAAATTGGGAGCCATGTCACATTAAATAGATCTTGTGATCAGTCACATTGATGGGAAAACCTATACCATATTTCATAGAAAATACGGTCATGCCACTGTAAGTGACATGCTGTGACCCCCTTGGGTGGCTCCATTTGGGTATTCCTTTCGGGAACCTAACCCAGCTGGTACTGACTACAGGAAAACCAATAGTGTACCTTGGAACTGTCCTCGGGTTCTGTTGTAGAATAATGGACAATGCCGCCGGGTCAGGGGTGGCAATCCCTAGTCCTCATTGACTGGTAATGAGGGATTATGCCATTCGTGGAATGGCTTACTGTAGGGGACCTGATTGTAAACCTAAATCCCCTTTTTGGCCCTGACCCTAAGAGGTCAAGGACTATTCTCACTGAGGGGATTCTCAAGGGAAAACTGGCTTGAGGAGGTTTCCCACAAATATACCCTCAACAATAATAACCCCTGAGAAAACTTACCTAGTCCTCTTCTCAAATACTCAATGCGGGGGCCACGGGTTCAAAGGGGTGTCCTGGGGACAATGGAAGCGGGTACGGCAATCCGATTCGGTGCGGGGTATGGACTGATGCAGATCGGTGAGTGACGAAAAAACATTCCTCGAGGGAGGCGACAGGGGATTCCTAAGCAGAGGGCGAGGGGGTAACTCCTAGGGTCGGAATACAGTAACATAAAAGCAGTGGAGGCACCAAAGGCAATATGCAAATTAATTAATAAGTTGGCAGCAGACGCAATAATATGTAAATTTATAAAAATATAATGTTGATGGACGCGGAGACGCAGCTAAAATGCAAAGGGAACAATAAGGCCCAAAAATGAGTGCAAAACTAAAGAAACAAGCCCTTTTAAAGGGCCCCATAAACCTACAGTATGCCTTGGGCTGAGCTAGCCACACCCAAGCTGCCTATGGTCACATAGACATTTTCCAGTTGGAATACGTTAAGCATTGGGGTGAGTTTCACTCTCCATGCTAAACATATGAACATCATTTAGAGAGAATCTCCAAACTAGTCATTTCAGGTTGCGAAACGTTGCTAGTTTTTACTGATAGGAGGTGCACGTTGTGCTCCAATTACAGCAATGAGCTCGGAGAGCTTGTCCTTGGTGGGACTTCTAACGGGTTACGTACGGTCGTCTACATGCACAACAAAAAATGACAAATCATAACGGAAATGAAAGTACAAAAATGAAACATAAATGAGACACAAAAGTACATACAGAAATTGCATGTAAAAAATATAATAAACAAAATGCAAAATTAAAGTAAATGACTGTAAAACAGAAAGTGGCGAAAAACATAATGGAAAAGCATGATGTGAATCACGTGACATTGGGCTAAATTTGTCGGCACCTGACATGACCCTCCTTCAAAAAAGAGCGTCCCCATCATTGTGTTGTCAAGGTTTATGCAGCATGTCCATGGAGGTTAATCATCAAATTGGATGTGACAGCGGGTGGTCAATGGTCCAATAGTTTTTTGGCACCTTTTGGCTTGTAGGGTTATGTTAATGATGCATGGAGTTGCTGACGTCAATTGATTAGTCTGGTCCGTGATGCATGGAGTTGCTGACCACTGATCAGTGAGATCTATAACGAGATTAAAAGAAAAATTTTAGGGGCAAGATGCAGGCTTGCACGGAATCACCTATGATATGAAATAATACCCTAGTTTAGATGCTTTGGTTGCTGCTCATTCTCTTCTTTACACTAATGATCCAGCATGGAACAGGAGTGGGTATACTGTGAGGGGCACAGCGGTCTTTCGAAAAAGGATGTCCTCGTCCATAAGGTGGACAAAAGAAGAGAAGAGCTACAGCACCTAGCAGTAGAATCAAAGATCCATTGGCTGCTATGGGGCGGGCCCTAGTCTCTGTGAGCACCAAGTCAGGCAGTTGGACCGCCAACTTGTGATCCAGGAGCGAGAAAACTGCTCCTGTATCAATCAGAGCTTGTGCTTCCACCCAATTGTTTAGAAAAACTTTGATATGAGGGGTCCTCATTTCAGTGGGGTGGAAGGCTGATACTACATGACCTGGATCAAGTGCAGTATCACCAAAACTTGACTCTGGCGTATCAGTTCGCTTTGGGATTGGCAAACCGGTGTGTCGGAGTAATCCTACCAGAGCATAACTAATGGATGTTTCTGGGTTAGTTCAAGGAGTGGGATGGACCTGTACAGTAAGCACATGATTGGATCGCCCTCCTGAGCCCTGAGTAGCCCCTAGTGACTCAACTTCTGTATCGGACAGTGGTGGCACTTCTAACACAAGTGATGCAGGTACATCTGAATCACTAAGCTCATGGAACCAGCCCTTCTCTAGTGTAATTGGAGAGTTTCCACGTGGGGGTCGAGGGCAACTTGACCCTGACCTGGCCATTAAATGATGACTGGCCCGTCTAGAAGAGGTCCGGGTACCTCTGGTCGACCCATGGGATGAGGCCACAGAGGAAGCCCGTGAGGGTGGCCGAGAAATAGATGAAGTCCTTGATCTTGATCAAAACCCGGACCTGGGGAGGTCTTTGATAGTGAACGTGTGTTCTCCCAGCAGGGTTCGATCTGATCAATCTCAGCGGCTGTCAGTAGAAGTGGCAGTTCTACTGCATTCAACCGACAGACATGTTGTTTGTAATTAAACATGATATTCTTGAATTGTTCTGGAAAGTCCAATCCAAGAATCAGATCTACCACTGCCCAAAAAGGAGATGTAGTCTTACACAGATGGAGATGTATATTGACCCTTGTATGTGGCTGAAGTATCCCAGGCAACATGATCTCATATGGTCCTGATAGGAGAGTATGAATGGCTTTCCCATTGACACTCATCAATGGGTTAAAGTCGTGATGTTGCTGGAAGGCCATAGCAGCCTTCAGACTCACTTTAATCAAGGCCTTGTGAAGACATTGACTAATGATAGTCGGTGGACAACCAGTGTCAAGGAAAGCAGGAGTTTCCTTGGCATTGACCAGCACGAGGAAACACGGAGTGATTCTATCTAACTGGGATGGTACATCGTTCTTCACATAGTGCAAACTGACCCAACGTTGGACTTCACGGAAAAGACTCAACGGAGAGAATTGGCTAGCAAACCGAACTTGTCTTTTCCGCAAGCTGTAGCTGAGATAGTAGGATATCCCAATGTAGATGAGATATTCAGTACTGGCCAGCACTGCCAGGGTGATAAGGGTCTTGAAGATCAACTGAACTGGCCCACTCAGAAGAGACTGTAAGCCCTGAATGAGGTTGTGCTGTTGACCAGTAATCATGGGGTTTGCAGCCAGACTGACACCTTCCAGAGAGGCCTTGATGTCAGTCAGTACCCCTGCTAATGCCTGATAGAGAGAACCTGGTTGCAGAGATAGACCAGCGGTAAAGTTTACCAACCGGTTCAAAACTGCTTCAATCTACTCAGTCTTGTAAACATACTGTTTAGAGAAAACAAAACTTGAAGGGGTCATCGCCAACTGATCATGAAAGAGCGCAGGAGCGTCAAAATGAGTGATGTTAAAGTGCTGTTTCCAAAAAAGTTCAAGGGGTATATGGCTCACATGGACCATGCCAGATTCAGTAAACCAGCCCAAGCGATTTCAGAAAATCCCCGTTAAGTGATGGTCACATGGCACTCTTGGACTAACTTTAATGATATCTGGGCCACCAGGGGTGGCAAAATAAATGGTACCCCCAACCTCTACAGGGAGATACTTGTAACAGATGTCCCCCACCCGGTACGAGTCATAGACATACATGGGTTGACCTTTTGACACAACCATATTGTCAGTGCTTCACCTGTTAATTCCGCCGTCAGGTCATTCCTTTGCAGAAATGCCCAGGCCCAAGGGGTAGGGTGAAAGTGAAGCAATTGCCAAGTCAGATCAAAGTAGCATTGAGCGTGAGAGCAGAGCTCAAGCCACATGAATCGTAAATTGTTAATTTCCAACTCTTTGATCTACTGAGCCAGGTAGTTCAGTTTGGCATTGACAGGGTCTGGATGTGAGTCCTTTGCCAATGGGAACAACTTTTGGGCGAAATTAAATCTTCCGCGGATGCAAAGAAGAAGACTCTGATCATCTGCACTGTGTTTAACTGGAGGTCGGGACACAACTGAAAGATGCGACAGTTTCTCAGGATCTTCAAGGCAACCTATAAATCATCAATGATGACATGGTTCCCTGACACAGACACAGTGTAATTGCCCTGAGGATGATAATGACACTGTGCTGTGAAATTTGTTGCAGGCCAGACAATTACCCTGTCCAGAGTAGTGCACTGACCTGCAGTGGGACTGCATCCACCTACATCTCATAAGGTACTTAGAGCTGTAGTGCCGTCCTATGAAGGGGCCTGTCCCTCCTTGATGAAGAGGTTAGTCACTGTCTTGCAGACGTCACTGCAGCACCATGAGTACATCACCTCCAGTGTTTGGTTAGTGCTATAAAAGCCAGAGCATATTTCCACAAGCTTTTGTAAACCAAACACCTTTGTGTGATGTGCTGGCGTACAAGCCGCACACGCTAGATGCTGACCCCTAGATCCAAAGAAACCAGTGTTGGTGCAGACTTTACAGTTACGCAATGTGCATTTCCACGCTAATGTAGTGATTGGATCAGAACTATGAACATACACTGTGACGTTCATCCGTTGTGGACTCCATGAAGATTTTGGTGGCTTGCATTCTGCTTTTTGAGGTAGCTCAAGTGGATGACCACTCCTTGAAAGACCACAAAATTGGTACTGAGTAGCATGTATAGCAGAGCTCATTCCCAAGAACAGTAATGTCATGAAGGCCCATTATATACAAACTATTTACAAACAGTGTCTGTAAATATACACCAATATTCACAGTGTGGGCCCGTCGGGCAGCCTCATTCTTCATCATTGTCGGACGATATCGGCTCCTCGCCCGGGAAGTTGATGACCAGGCCCCCACATGGGTGGACTTCACGAAGAACGCCAATCTTCGGGGACTGCAGGGCAGTAGCAGTCAGAAAAGGCGATGCCTCGATGATGCTGAGGTCGTCATTGATAGCGTGCAACGTCTCTCCAAAGGCGTTGGCTGCCTCCGTCAGCAAATCAGTCGTGGCGGCCATTGGTTGCTGCTGGGCAATCACTGCCAGCATTTGGGCATCTGTCATCATCGTTGGTGGTAGCGTGGCAACAACTGCTGGGGGCTGCCCCTTGTGACTCGCCTGTTCCACAGGCTGGCAGACTGCGTCCACTGCCTGCCAACAAGATCTTATTGACAGGTGTTGCCCGGATAGTGCCATTGGCTATGAACTCGAGGGCTCCTTGAGCGACCTCGGGCCCCAATATCCCCAACGCTGCTGGTGCCGAAAGCACCGCTTTGGCAGCCGTAAGCACCGCAACCTCGAATGGCTCATTGAGTAAGGCCCAAGGGAGGTGCGGATATTTCTTGGCCAAATCCATTGACCAAACAGCCCGCATCGCGTTGGTGACAGATGTGGAATCTGTAAATGAGAAATCATTAAAGTCAGTGACTTACAAAAACCTCTGATTTTCAGACCTGAAATGTCAGAAAAAGATGGTAGTATACCTATCAGATTCATTGATTCCAATTGACTGACGACCTCCAGCCCAGAGTCCATGGGAATTCTGGGCGGGGGTCCTTGGGGGGCAAACTGGAGGCGCTGGTGTAACCAGGACGCCTCGGTGGTCAGTGCATCGCAATTATGCTGACATGGCCAGTCGTTTTTGGCATCGTTAAAGGGTTTAACGTGACTGGTGTCCCATATTTCCGCGGGGGCATTGGTAAGGCAGGTGTCAGAGCTGATGCTGAAACCACTGCAGTGGCTAAAAATCCAACACTGATTACACAGACAGGATAACAGAGTTGTGAAGGATCCGCCAGGTGTTCAGCAAGAACTTCATCATCCAGATCAAACAGATCTGGATGAGGAAGACCATCTGTAGCCCCAATGGTGTTATTTTGCCGTGGGGGTGGCCGATATTGGTTCCCCATCCCATTGAGAGGTGGATTAGCATACCGCCGAAGATACCCACTTGTCCCCTCAGGAGAAAAACGAGAATTACCATAGTTAGTCTCACGAGGCATCAATGGATTCTGATGTGGGCAGGCAGTGGCCCTGTGCATGCGTATTTGATGGCAATGCGGACAGGGTCTGTCGCATTAATCAGTCCAGTGCGCTCTTGTTCGACAAAAATAGCAAAGGCCGGCACCAGTGGGGGTGGCGTTGCTAGGATGGGCACTGTTGGGATGTTGGGCCCAGCAACTGGCGTCATTGTGGGTGCAACGTCCATGATAGGAGCACATCTGTAACATACATGTAATTGGAGGGGGAAGTGCTATGGGAACCCCCCCAGAAATTGTCGACCATATGGCTAGTCGTTGGGTGACCCCTCATGATTTACAATCCAATGGCTAGCCATATGGTAGCCCTAGGGACCCCCATAGTTTTAGTTGGAAAAATACTGAAAAATGTCAATTTTTGAACAAAAAATGGTAAAAAACGTCAATTTTGTCAGTGCTTCGCGAAAATAAGTACATATTTTATCATTTTTTAGACAAAAATTACTACTTTTTGAACCATTTTTCGGACCTTTTTCATGAAAAAATTGAATTTTTTTCCTTCAGGGCCCCTCCCCCCAAAATTTTGGGAATTACTGACCCCCAGCCTGAAAAAAGTGCTCCATCCCCCACCAGACCTCGGAGCTCCATTACATGTATGATCTGTAAATGTGCCCTTGATGGGCGATTGCCAGCATTTTGGACGTGCTTCGATGGCTGGGTAGAGGGCATTGGGTTCCTCGGAGCTGGCCCCATTTGTTGAGCCGTAAGTCATGCAATATGGGCTGTGAGCCAGGCCATCTCCAATTACAAATGATAAATCTCGTCAGATGGCGTTGCCGATGGACGTTGAGCATTGCTCCTCTGATTCGACATTGACCTGACATTATTGGCAGTCTTTTGTTCTGAAGAGAAAACAGCATTAGATGGGGCAGTATACCTAATCTCATCCCAAAAAATCTGTGATTCTGCGTAACAGGCTGCTTTAAAAGTCTCTTCAAGAGTTGTAAACTCCCTGAACTTAATATTATCTCAGAGGACTGGTTTCAGCCCCCTCAGAAAGATAGGTTTCATAATCCAATCTCTGACGTCATTCGCAAGATCCGGATAAGCCACCCTGGATAGTCTCTTAAGGTGCTCAAGATAAACTATCGCAGACTCAGTCAGCTTCTGCAGATGATCTCGGTTCAACTGCTGATGCAGATCTGAGTCATGCCCTACTGGAAAGCCTTTCCGTACAAAAGTTGTAAACTCTTCATAGTGGGTTGGCTGTGAAATATGACTGCTATAGTCCCGATAGGATGCAAGAGCAGGACCTGTAGAGCAAGACTCCAAAAACGTGATTTTATATGCATGATCAGTTTCAGTTACCCCTTGAAGTGTAAAGAAACGGGTCAAGTGAGATATAAAATCTGTTGTAGACTCACCAAAAGCACCCGAATAAGTAGGACGGGCCATGAAGCTGGACACAGGAGGGTGCCTCCTGCCATTCATAGCCTCCAACTTTTGGTTGAGCAGTCCAAGGGCATTCTCAAATGAAACCTGGACCTTATTCTCAATCTGTGAAGGTAGGTCCACTTCTGACTTCATAGCTGAGAACTCGTCATCCCATAAGGTATCTAAGACTGACAATCGTGCTTGTGAAGCTATCCGATCAAAGTGAATAGAGAGAGGCTCACTGGTAGCTTTAAACTTAGAACTAAGATGACAGGAACGTCTAGGTGTCTCTATTTTGTGAAAGTAAGGTAAGTGTTACTCTTAGGAGCTTGCGGTGAAGAGGCCTGGGGATTTTGGCATCATTTACGCAACGGCGTTTTTGAGGCTTTAACGCTTGTTCTTTACAATAACTAGCGACCACTCCATGATGGGGCTAGTAAAGAACAAGGTGTGTGGCTCTCAGAACAGCCTATAGAAGTAGGTTGACACAGAAGGGAATTTATCTGGTCACCTATGTACTTAGAGGTGTAACCCATGTGAGGAATAGGGAACTGTTACATCTCAACCTAATTAAGAGAATGGGGGCTAGACCCGGTTAATTTTAAACCAAAAATGAATGAATTTGAATGAAATGGCAGTTTCCCAGCCGAAAAGAGACGAGAGGGGATTCCTGTGGATGAGTAAACCCGCTCAAAGGAGATTTTATTTGGAGGTTAAGCCCGTTGTACTAGTTTACAAAACCTTGGATTTGGAAGAACTCATAACTGACACAGTCCTACTCACCAGGAGTAGCATGTAAAGTAGCTTGGAAAAGATAATAAGTAAAGGTGGACAACTTAAAATAAACTTAATGGGTGTAAATAGATAGGGACAAAATTAGTTTACACACCAGATCACGCAAAGGGGATGCACTTTTACGCAACCAGCCTCACTCACTAGGAATAATTGTGATCTCTGTAAAGTGTGATGACTAGACAGGAGGTTCCCAAGGGGACAACATTCGCATGTACTTTACGACCGTGCCCAAAACGGGGGCTCTTGTTTTGAACAGAACGGGTGCTCTCCAGGAGCATTTTATACAGCTGGTGGCTGGGATTCCAATCACTGACATGTAGTGAGGATCGCTAGGTCACCAGTTGGAGGTAAGAGCACCAGGTATGAAGGTGTATTCTGACAGACTCAGTCAGTAAAAGGGTGGCATGGGGTTCCTTGGCCCAGCTGTGCCTAGTGGAGGTGGGGATGTACTGGCTTCCTCCTATGATTCGAGGCGGAACTCAAAGCATCTTGAGATCAGGGGTACAGTCTGTCTCGATTAAATGAGTGTAAAGTAAGGAGCTGAGGCGGACCCAGTTGTAATGTGTTGTAACACCTTCGCTAAGGCGGACTCGCGGTATATTATGCTATATGGACAACCAATGGAGGTGGACTCAGGATTAAAGGGTGGCTCTAGTGCGGACATTTTTAGGCCAGCTAACAATGGCATTTGAGTGAAGGAAGGATTACAGGGGGTTCTTTTACACTTTAGGCCCAACTGGTGGCTATGCTGTAATTCCTGAGGAATTATTCCAGCGGGGACACTAAAGAAGATCATAGATGAGAAGAAATTTGATATATTTAGATAAGAAATTTACATGAAGGTTGCCAACCCTTGCAGATGTCAGACACAGGCAGTATCGAATGCAAATGCCAAACATTTGCGTAAGTTAAACAACCAACCCAGCTGAGGCCGAGTATAACCCATTCAAACTTGCAGTTAAAGCTTTGAGAGCAGTCACGTGCTGATCAACAGTGCTGCTATCCACGTGGACAACCTGATCAGTAACACGGACTGAATGCATCTCAGATTGAGTTAGCATGTTGACTAATGTTTCCCAGGCATCAGTGAAACGCAAACACAACCCACAGACAAAAGCCATAGGTGAAAGGGTCATATTCTTACAATAACCTACGACTCAAGTTGCATCTTTGGAAGCCAACAGTAACCTGGTGCTGACGTCAAAAGGTATGATATACACCACCACACACTCAGTGCTGACCTCAGGTAACAGGGATGTAAGTGCCATAGTCCCATATCGCAGTATGAACGTCAAAGGTAAGAGCCTGCGGCCACAAACCCCTACGGTAACACAGAGCATTGCCATTGCAGACGTCAGAATAGGATTGGAAAATTTCAATTCCAATACTGGAACATGAAACATTATCATTGCGGACATCAGAGGATAGGGCTCTGAGGCCAGCGACCCTGCTATGGTAACATGGAGTGTCGCTGTTGCTGACATCAAAAGGACATAGCTGAGTATCAACTACCCTACAGCAATGACATGAGATGCAGTTGATGCAGATGTCAGATGTGAGGTTTGTAAGGCCCACACATATCTGAACAACAACATGTGGCATTGCTGTTGCTGACGTCAAGGACAGAGAGACGGTGCTGTAAGGTCACCGACCCACAACAACAACATGTTATGTTGCCATTGCTGATGTCAGAGGTAGAGCCGGTAGGGCCACCCACCCCTTAAAGCAACAGCAAGGGATGCAGCTGTTGCAGACGCAGGGGGAGTATGCATAGAACCAGCAACCCCTGAATGGCAACATGTTATGTGGCCATTGCTGACATCAGAGGCATGACCCAGAGGGTCACACACCTCAATGCAACAGCAGCATGTGAGTCAGTTGCGGACGTCAGAGGGTAATTTTTACTGATAAGAGGTGCACGTTGTGCTCCAATTTCAGCAATAAGCTCGGAGAGCTTATCATTGGCGGAAATTCTATTTAGCGGGTTACTTACCATAGTCTACGTGCGCAACGAAAAACAACAAATTGTAACGGAAATGAAAGTATGAAAATGAAACAGAAATGAAACACAAAAGTACACACAGAAATTGCATGTAAAAAATATAATAAACAAAAGGCAAAATTAAAGTAAATGACTGTAAAACAGAAAGTGGCGAAAAACATAATGGAAAAGCATGATGTGAATCACGTGACGTTGATTTCCCAAATCATGAAATAAATACAGTGTTGAATGATATCTGCTTGGGTAATTTCAGGAACAACCCATTCCTTCCCATCAGATCGCCACCTTTATTTTCCGATTGTTTTGGTCAAAATTTCTCGGACTGGATAAAAAATTTTGAAACCTTCCTCACCTTTCAAGGCGTCAAACCTGACAATGAAGAAATAAGAAAAACCTGTTTCGAGTCCTACCTTTTGGGACCCGCTCTAGCCACCTTGGATGATCTGAGGCTAAGACAGAACCCTCCCACCACATACGATCAATAAAAAAATTGTTTCCAACATTTATACCCTAATGACTGGGATTGTGATATTCATCAACAAGTTTTAATGGAAAGAAAACAAAAAAGTTCAGAATTAGGCACTGAATTTCTTTCAGACTTAGAAAAATTGTGTGGCAAGCTCTCCCAAATTTGTCCTTAAAGGATAGAGAAAATTTAATAAAACCCATATTTTTACAGGGCCTGAGGCCTGAAATTCGTGAAATTTTGAGATACTGTGAATTCTCAAACTTAGATGAAGCCCATAAGGCTGTCATCTACACAGAATCTCAACGAGCCCAACCTGGTTTCTCATCCGTTCCCAGAATACCCCCCCCCCATTGACATGGTTGCAGCAGTTACCCAAAGTTCAATTGAACGTTCTTTATGTGACCTTACAGATAAAATGTCGAAACTTTTCAAACAAAAAACAGCCCCTGCATCCACTTCTTGCACTTATTGTGGCAAGGGCGGCCACTTGGAAAACGTATGCTGGAAGAAACAGTGAGATGACCAACAAAAAAAGAAGTATACCTGCAGACCCAACACTCGGCAAACTGACACCAGTTACAGGGGGCCCTATTTGGAAAACTGACAGTCCAATCAAATTCCACCCACATCCCAAAATAATTTCAGCTGTTCCAATAACAGCTGTTTTAACTGTGGTGAGGGTAACCATTTGGCCAGGCATTGCATGGTACCACCAAAAAGTAAGTACCCATCTAACATTCACCAACAATCCTGTCCCCAAGATATTGCCGTCCCTTGCCCCTCTATTTTGATGATATAGAAATGTTCCTCCAATGTTCAGGACAACAGAAAGCAGGCCACATCCATATGTTGTTTACAAAAAGCAGCAAACCCAAACATAAAAGTAAGTAAATCAAAATGGCCATGACCGAAAATGCCCAAATGACACCACCACCTATTTTCTTGTTAATAATTAAATTTTCCCTGAAATTGCTAAAATTGGGCCCTCATTTTTTCCAATCAATTTTCAAAAATAAAAATCTGCAAAAATGGAAAGCCACTTCCAACACCAATCAAGCAACAAGCTCCAGGTCCCCAAGATGTGCTCCACCTGCCGGACATCAACGGTTCCCATCACAATCATCAGCATCAGCCATATCCTCTCACCCACCAACCTCCAAATTGCCGGCCAAATTTCAAGTTGAGATCATCTACCAAGACAATACGGAAGAAGGTGAATATACAAAAAAATCCTCAAAACCCCACCTAACCCAAAATTTGTTTTTTGTTCAGGCGAGATAACCAATGCAGCCTGATGAGACCCAATGACGACCATGGTGAAATGAAACATTTTTTTGGAAAAATATTCTCTTTTTTATTTTTCTTGTTTTTTTGCGCCAATAAATGGCACATTTCAATTATGTGGCATGTTTAGGAGTGGTCATGCAATTAACATCCCCAAAAATATTCCAATGTGAATCCCCTTATTCCCCGGCCCATACTTAGTAAAATCATGGCTGATGTCTATATTCCCAAAACCCAACACAATACTGCCCCTGCCTTCAAATGTCAAATGCATATGAGAACTATTTGTACAAACATAGGATTTTTTCGATCAAAAGGCATTGTTATCAAAAGTTTCCCCCATTCCCACTTCTGAGTCCAGAGAAGCATTTTTCACCAAAAGTTATCAAAATAAAAATTTGACCCTCGTCTGTCCTGGTTTCTGGAGCACAGAAAACCCGCTGAAAGTGGATTTTAAGTGGTGCTGTAGTGACCATTGTACTACAGTAATAAATTTGATTATCGAAGAAGGTAATATTGCCTCTTGGGAACCTGACCATCTGACCACTGATTTAGGTGGTTCTGGCAGCTGCAAGCCTCTCGACGGGCAGTGCACTCTCACTGATGGAATAATTTTGTGGGATGATACAAAATTCAAGGACAATTGCTCCCTCCAACTTAAAGGCCTATATAATGGAACCCTAAGTGATAATTATGTTGTCATAGATGCTATTCAGGGTGCATTTACCCTAAAATCCGCATACAGTAAATGTTCCAAAATCGTAAATGTTCCAGGAGCTGTCTTAACCCACTAAGGATTTATTTTAGTGCTTAAAAATGTGACTCAGCTCCCCTCCTCATCAAATTTGGATGAAAATTTGGACCCTTCCAACCCAGGCCCAGTATATGTGAAGCTTAATTTCTTGACACAGAAAATTTTGGACTGGAAATATGAAAATTTCCGAAATGTTTGATCTGAACTGTGCTGCCAAGCCCAAAGATATCTTGATATTATTTGGCAACTTTTGCATTTTGACCCCACCCTCGGCGCCCGTACATTTTTACATAGGACTGACATATTTCCCATCCAAGTAAAAGGCCCATTTGAAATGGTAGGTGTTGATTGCATTGGTCCAATGACCCTTTCCGAACATGGAAATTGCTTTATCATCCTTTTTATCCATTAATTTATGAAATATGTCGAAGCTATAGCCATCCCTGACATCACAGCAGCTACTGTTGCCAAAGCTTTAGTCGAAAAAATTGTTTGTCCACACGGGGCCCCCAAAATTTTGCATTGTGATCGTGGCACTGAATTTACTTCAGCCCTCATGACTGAAATAACCCCCCTTTGTGAAACTAAAAAAGTCCACACCACTTCCTACCACCCCATGGCCAATGGCAAAGTCAAACGTGCTAACCAAACCCTTGTTGTCCATATGTGCATGTATGTTGATGATTGGCATACTGATTGGGACAACCACCTTCCATTTGCGATTTTTGCCACAAACATTCATCAAAATGAAAGCACTGGCTATTCCCCCTTCGAATTGTTATATGGCCAACAACCTGACCTCTCATAGGATATCTTTCGATCCCCACTATCACCCTACATCATAGACATGGAAGATTATGTCAATGACGTCAAACATCTTCCACACTACTTTGACCCTTGTTCAGGACTGTATTCAAAATAGCCAAGCTATCTACTCAAAAAAGTATGACTCAAGAACTCACAATCATGAGTATACAATTGGTCACTTAATTCTCAAACCCCTCCAAACCCTTAAGCAGGGTCTAACGTCCAAATTGGCTCCCCTCCACCTTGGTCCCTACAAAATTATGCGGATATCCTACCCCAACCTTTGGATCCATAATCCCAAAAGACACTGTGAAGAAGCAATTCACGTCAACAATTCACGGCTATATCATCCGAAAATCAACGTCCAAGAAAAACAAACAACATCAAAAAATCGAGGTCATCAAAGTCACAATTTTCGTTCGCCTTGATTTCCACAAAAGGATCATCTCTCTCGCGCCTCAACTCGATCAAAATCACAAGCATCAATCAAATTTCGATCTCTTCCAAATGAAGACGTTTGCATTATAAAGAAGAGAGGTGTCATGATAAGTGAATTTGTAGAATATTATGTAGATTAGTTTTAAAGTTAACATATTTGTCCAAATCCACTTAATGATTTGTCTACAGTAACCACTTGAGTCGTTTTTTCTCACTTTCCTCCATTTACCAAAAAAGTAGGTCAAGTAGCTTATGTCCATATTTTTCATCAATTGCATCGTCATTATGTAAGTACCATTTTCGTATGTTTAATTATGGTCTTCTGTATAGTAATTTCTAGAAAGGTTCAGTAGGCAAATAAGGACCAAAAACTATAAAACCACTAATAGCCATTTGTTTTTTATCATTTCCAAGTTCCGGTGTGGCCACTTCAAGGAACCTGCCATAAGCAAGTCCAACCAATCAGTTTCGTTCAATTTTTCTCCATTCAATTAACAATTCTACCCAATCAAACTGTCTTTCCAAAATCCACCCTTTTTCAGAACACTCTTTTTCTTTTCCCTATATACAATGTGTTCTTTTCCCTATATACAATTGTTCTATCATGGACGACGTCCTTCCATCCATAACAGTTTTAGCTTTGTGGACGAAGTCTTCCATCCAAAGTGTCATATAGGAAAAAATAATTAGATGATTAATGACGATTTATCGCGCGTGTTTTATAATAGAGACATACAGATAGGCAGGAGATTGACGGGCTCGTAGAGAGCACTATGTCAAATTTTCCAAGGAACTTCACTCAGGTTGTTTAAGGTTTTCAGATGCACGAATTCAGACTGCGCTAACTTGCCCTTCTAGGAATTGAACCGGAATACTCAAACTATTTTCCAAATAGTTTGACTTAACCTAGAACACACTTTCGAATCACAATTTACTAAACTAAAAATAAACCGCTCCAATCCCTCAAAATGACACACTCTCTTTAGACACAACTATTCGTCTAAAGCGCATGCAAGAGACAATGAATTTATTTTCACAATTTCTTCGATGGTGTAGCCACGCCTCTTCTAACGTCTCACCACAATCTTTCTCAATTGAACTTGCCGATCTTTTCGCAAAACTCACATGAACTTTACAAAGACGCCAAATCACTCCACAACACTCCTCCCCGTTGCAACCTAAATCGCCTAAAGCGTAAAAAAGCCTAAAAATTCCTCGCCTGTTACCCATCCGTAAAGTCTCACATCCCCAACTAGTGGTTTAGTATTTTTTAGAGATTTGCCTTATCCACCTACTGTACCTGCCCCTCCAAAATATATTTTTAGTGTATTTTAGGGTTACATTTGAGATTTGTTTCAAAATAATAAATTCCAATTTAACGTATTCTTTATGAGAAACGGACCTTGTAACAACTTCAACCAACCCCATAACCAAGTCTAACATAACTGGGCTTCAAGATCCTGAAGTCTTTGGTCGTGAACAATGGCTATAACATTTTGAACCACGTTACCAAGTGGGTCTTGATTGTGTAAGGGCATTTTTCGTGAAATCGTTTTTTAGCTTCTTGATCAGTTCAGAGGAACATTTCACTTAGTGTTTCCAAATGTTTGTTTTCCAGATTTAAGGTTAATCTTCCTCATAAATTCACGAACCCCATGTACAATATAGGGAAGGGAAAAAATCTTCTGTTATTCTTTTGCACAACTGACGTCACAAAAAGGGGAAAACTAGTTTTCTGCCCAAAGGAAAAAACTTGTATTAGGGCAAAAAAATGGTTATCGGGTAAATGCCCGTTTATACTCCACGCGAGCGAGAGCGCGTACGCGATAGCGCGCGCGGGCGCGTGCGCGAATGAAATTAGGAAAAAATGCGCGCGCAAAAGCGCGTAGCAAATGCTTTCGCTCGAGCAGCGAGAGCATTTAGAACAAAAACGTATGCTCAGTTTTGCTGCTTACCATGACATTAATCTTCGACCTTTGAGGCTTGCCAAGAATGATATTTGTTATGGCAGTATCCACAAAGCTGAATCTGCGATCAGCTTATGATTTTTCGTGGACCACCAAAGTTGCTAAGAGGTATGTCTCTGAAGTGTAGATAGTGCAAACCAATATTAGTGCAAAGATGACTAGGTGCACCAAAGTAAGTGGAAGTACAGTATATATTGCCTGGTCATCTATCTGATAAGTTCTTAAGCTTATCCTTGCGGCAGAGGGGAGCAGAGCCACACAGGGGGGGATGTATAGTGCCCATCCCATTGGGGGTTTTTCTCCATTTGCTGGATTTCACATTTAAGTTTACACTTTCTTACTTACCGTGTCCGAAATATTTTTAAGGAGGGTGGTGGGGGACGGAGGAAGGAAACCTTGTCGTGTTCCTTACATATTAAAATACTAGCTAGCGCACGTTGTCTATACATACACGCTGTATATACTTTACACATTAAAAAACCTACAGTATGCACAAGTTCGAATTTACGTGTAAAGTATCCCTAGAGTATGCACAAGTTCAAATTCGCACGTATAGTACGCCTACAGTAAGAACAAGTTCGAATTTACACATTAATTATGTCTACAGTAAGACAAGTTAGAATTTACACATACAGTATGATTATATCACAAACAAGTTCGAATTTACCTGCAAAGTTTGCCTAAAGTAAGAAAAGTTTAAATTTACATGCAAAGTATGCCAACAGTACGAACAAGTTCGAATTTAAGCTCAAAGTTTGCCTAAAGTAAGAAAAAATCAAATTTACATGCAAAGTATGCCTACAGCAAGAAAAGTTCGAATTTAGATGTATATAGTATGCCTACAATAAGAACAAGTTCGAATTTACATGCAAGATATCCTTACTGTGAGAAACATTCAAATTTACACGCAAAGTATGCCTACAGTACGAACAAGTTCGACTTAACAGGTAAAGTATGCCTACAGTAGGATCATATCTGAAATTATTTTGCGTCAGTGTGAATTAAACGTTTTTTATATACATTCTATTATACCTTGTTTTTTTCGGGAACAGCAACTACAGTTGGGTTTTCTATTGCAAGTATATATCTCGACTGTGTAAACATTTTTGTAACCGTGCTGCTTCTGAAAAAACAAGCTATAGCTAAAGTTCAGTCATTATTTAATGTAATAAGACACGTACGATGTTTCATTAAGTTCATTATCAAACACCCTGTGCACCTTGAACCGTTGTAAGACATTAGAGTTGGTCCACTTATTTAAATGCTATTTCTATTATCACGATTTACAACACACGGGTATACGGAAAAGACAATTACCCGACCTCTTGTGTCATTGACGCCCGCTTAACTGTGTCGGTTCAGCCAAAATTTACATTTGAATGAAACAAAAAAATCGCACTTGCATTTCTAAATGCTCTATCCAGGGGATCTTGCTCGAACTCGATATCTTAATTCGTTCGATTCCCAGACCGATTTTTTGAGCAAACTCCGCTAAAAAAGCATGTTTTTAAAATATGAAACCGTTACAAGTTTGGTCGGACTAGCTCGCGCATATGCTCGTGCATGTAAGCTACCTATGACACTTAACGGCATGAAAAACGGTAGATCCGTTCGATCTCCAGGTACTGTTGAACATGCCTTATATGTATGTTACTATACAGGGAAAAACTTCATTATGCTAATTAAAACGCAATTAAAATAAAAAAATTTCCAAAAAACTATGAGATTATGCGGAAATATATTCGGGAAACATACTAAAAAGTTCCGATGCTGTCTGTAAGGCGAATATGCACAGATGTCCATTTTGAACCACGAACGCACCCACATTAGTCAAATTTTCGAGAATTTGAACGCCGAATTCATAACTGGTTTGACTAAAGCACGAATTTCTATTAAAAGGGGTAAGAAGAGTCTTAACTGGGGGAGTTTTCGGAGATTCTAAACTCACACTTTTGCCAACAATATTAGAAAGTTGAGTACCAGCTTCTTGACGGGAAAAAATTCAACAATTAAAGATAAGATGAACAAAAAATCTAACAAATAACCATCATGTACAAAATCGGTAATAAGATTCAAATTTACGGACACTCAGAGTTCAAGGTGAGAAAAATTTACAATATTTGTTCGGATTGGCGGTCAACCAAAGAGTATGTCGTAATTATTCCGTCAGTCACAAATTTTATCATTATTGCATTTTGACCTCAATGATCTCCGAGGTGCCACATTGAAGTAGTCTTTTTGGGTGCTAGAGGCTAGCGGTGAAAAGTCGATATCGGTGGCGATCGTTGTATCATCGCTGTCGGTTGCATTATTTTCGCTCAACGGCTGACTAGTTTGCTGCTCTCGGTCGGCGAAGCGACAGTTCCCTGGAACGGAACACCGCTTGACGACGACGACCGGATCTTGACTGTACATAATGCTTTCTTCCTCAAAGTAAAACAAATTTAAATTTTAACACCTAGTGGAAAAACTAAAAGAAGCAGCTTTCTGCTAGCCAGTATAAGAAAACATTGTAAAAAACGTTGATCGATGAAGTTAGGAATAAGCGACAATATAAAGCAAAAAATTAATTTGTCGCTCCGGTTCGGTATAGATTTCAGAATCAAGGAAAATCTGCTTTTTATACTATTCAAGTACATTAACCAAAAAAACAATTTCCTTACGCATGTATATACCATAATGTTATGCTAACGGCGATTGCTCTCAAAATTTTTATGCAAACTTTTTATGCATACTCTGCAATTTTTATCGAAATTTTTTTGTACATAACATTTCCAATTTCATATCAAGGGTGGTTTATAGCATGCATATAATTGGGGCGGTAAAGTGCTATGAGAACCCATCCAGCGACAGGTCATCACATACCACGGTATAAATGACCCCCATCATGAGTCGAAAGCAGCATTTTTAAACTTTCATAAAACTAGTATTGGGACTATACTTGATAGTGAGTCATCTCGTTAATACATTCTGATTGATTGAAAGACCAAGACGAAATTCATTGCTGAAAGAAGTAGATTTTCTTGTCTTTTACCTTGTCGTCAGGAGTCTTAAAATTTTCTCTACTCGAGGGGTTGACATTCAGTTGTTGATATTGATTTCTGAGCGGATTCTATCAAAATCGGCTGCGAATTTAAACCACCTATCATTCTGATGAGTGAAAAGTAGTTTCGTTAGACTACGTGTCTATTTTTTTGGTGGTCGTGTGGCTTTTGTGAAATGATGGGGTCAGCTGATGCAGCTCATGTGTTGGAAGGGCTCAGAAGTGATCCAAAAGGCAGAATTTTGGCCTGAAAAATTGCTGAAAATAATGTCAAAAATCGTTCAAGTCCAAAAAAGTCCACAAAAGGCGGCGCCGGGCGCCAAAACTTAAATCTTTTTCACATTTTTTGATGAAATCCAATAAATTATCATTTTTTAAGATTTTGGTCTGAAAAGGATGGAGGTTCGGACAGCTTCCCTTATTTCTCTGTTAGTATTTAGGTATACTTTCGACCATACATGCACATGGGGGCTTGGTGGTCTTGAACCCTAGGAAATTCCTGCTGACAGCAGATTCTGCTCCCCATCATTGATCAAGAATATGATTAAGGAAAACGAAAAAAAGAAAAGAAAGACGTCATAAGAATGAAAATGATGCTGTAGTTTAACGGCTTTTCTGAACAAAGCATACATGGTTCCAAAGAAGTAACATTAAAACTTAAAAAAGCACGCCAAACAAATATTTTCACATATTTGACTAATTTAAATGTAATAATTTGCTGGTTGAATGTTAGGGAACCTTTCTTTTGGTAGTCTAGAAAAAAATGCTATCCCACTCTTCTCCATCCTGGTTGACTTCCAGCATAATTTCCATGATGTGCAGTAAAATTCAGCTTTAAAAATGTAGAAATGGTATTAGTTGTGGAATGAATTGGTTCACTGTCAATATCTTCATAACTTTTCCCCAGCTTCCTTTTTTTCTGGCAGTCACTTTTGCAGAATCAGTGAGAAAGATACACATTGCTATTAGAAGAGCTATCGTGTATGCTTCAATTTTGGACAATTTTAAAATTAATAAAGTGCTGAGTGGCCCTACTGCGGAGATGGAATATATCTTGCTGATATGAAAAGCTGATCTCACTGCTTATTTAATTTATTCCATACTAACAGATTTTGCTTGGCACCCTGTTGCTGCTGTAAATTCTCACAAGGAAAGCTGAAAAATCTCATAATTCACAGACTACAGTAAGTTCTTGTGGAAAAAATGTCTCCACAAGAAATACAGCTTGCGTTCTATCGTTTCATGGCACGAAAAAGTGGGAGATTCATCAATATAACACAAGACTACAAATGAGTAAATTGGAGAAAATCCGAATATTTTGTTCAGAATTAACAGCATACATAATAAGAAAATACATAAATCATTAGATGAAATGCATATCAATGGAAAAAAAACATGAAGGGAACAAGATTTTCCCAGTGATAACCTGATTTTTGTATGTGTTTCATTATATTTTGCTGAATTCATAATTTCTTGTCCCACGTGTTCATCATCATATTTTTACATACAGTTTTGGTAATGGTATGAAAACTCATTTCTATTCTTTGGTTTATTCGCCTAAAATTATTAGTATATATTGTGCTAATAACGTATCTAGTGAAAGTTTATTCAGCACAAATGGCATTATTTGCCCGGACATTAGGACAAGATTAAAGCCAGAAAAAACTTGAAATGTTGGTGTATTTGTCGAAAAATTTGAGGATTATAAAAGTAATTTCGACATTTTGTTATTTTTTCTATCTAAGTATGTATTATGTTCATCAAAAAGTATCTAATATTCAAAGTGATTGCTGGTACCAAAACCGGTGGCACCTGGCAGTGCCAGATACAATGGCACCTGCGCCGGTGCTGGTAACTGTGACATTCCTAATATTTTCGTAGTTTTATGACGTCAACCACTACAATAAAGCTTTCTCCTGTGTTGGACTTAAATTTGCACATTAGTGGTCCATCCACCTCCTTATAATATTATTGTCGTTTTATATTACTTGCATATTTATTTACGGTTACGATAAGTATATGGAAGGCTATAAGCCCAGGCGTCACTTGCTTGCAGACGTCCGGTAGGAGACATACCATTGAGGGTCTTCTACCCTGTTCCAACCAGTGGATGCAGACTTCCTCCTGGGAGACTACAAGGTCTGCACTGTGAGGGTCCATTTTATTAGTGATTGTTTGTTGTTGCCAGGTCTGCAAGAGAAAGATCTGCACAACAATTTGAAGAATTTAAAATAATCAAAATCTCAAAAAACAGTGCATCAATATTCAGTAAGTATCACAAATGTAATAGGAGGGAAGTGCTAAATAACCTGATACAAAAATCGCCGTTTATATGGCTAGCCATATTGTGACCCCAAAATATTTGTCAATAATATGACTGAAATAATCTAGCCATAGGAACCCCATCTTTTATGTCGAAAAATCGAAAAATGTCAATTTTTGGTGAAATTGTCATTTTTCAAAAAAATGCAGCAAAAATTCTCAATTTTTTCCGGCACTTCGCACCATAAATACATATTTAATGGTTATAAGACGAGCATTACTATTTTTTGAGCCATTGTTCGGACTTTTTAGGTCAACAAAGTCGAATTTTTTTCTTTCAATAACTTCGTCCTAAAATTTTTAACAATCGATGACCCCACTCACAAAAAAGTTGTTTCACCAGCAGTCTTTGAAGCTCTGTTATACGTATGATACCTATGGAAAACTAGCTTTGACTTTAATCCCATTGACTTTGAGAAAATCCTAGAAGATGACTCATACTCACCAGGTGAATATTTAATAATTATATTATTTGATTCGAGGTAGGCATGTATTCCTGTCCTGGCATAATCATACTTCTCATATAGATATAAGCCAGGCCTAGATCCAGTGGAAAATGTGGGCCCGGCTGATCACTGGAAGCTTTTTCGTGTAGCTGCAATGCACTGCTTTACTTGAAAAACTTACGGGCGTACAATAAACTTCTTCCTCGAACGACGATGA
The DNA here is from genome assembly GCA_963922205.1 of Romanomermis culicivorax. NCBI lineage: Eukaryota > Metazoa > Nematoda > Enoplea > Mermithida > Mermithidae > Romanomermis > Romanomermis culicivorax. The sequence continues at coordinate 93,481 of CAWUHX010000292.1, forward strand.
AAGTGCATCTTTATTAGAGAGCAAATAAGCATAATCGGACAAAAATTGCTTTTCCCGGTCGGTCAAATTTAGTTGAGAGGATTCAGTTTTATACTCCGTATGAGACGAATGTAAAGATATTTTTTTCGATGGAGATTGTTCGCCTGAAAATGAGAAAAACGATGTCCAAAAAATCACAAACGAAAATAATATTTTATCATCTCTTATGAAGCGCAACGATTACTAAATCGAGAAGGGACTTTAACTACAATCGGGGTCTTCTGTGAGCATCAGAAAAGAACATAATTATCTAATTGGATGTGTGAAGTGCTATGAAAGCTACCCCTGAGCCGAGAGTCGTCACACCGTGGTATCCGGAGGGCAGTGACTCCCACTAGCATAGTCCGAAAGGATACTTGATCAGACCCCGTCCCCTAATAAAGCGCATTAGCAAACCCCTTTCCCTAAAAAGACCTTTGACTCCTCCTCCTTAGCGTCACTGAGCTGTAGCAGTGGAACATAGTGGTTATTCTCTATAATTTTACCACCCCGACATTTTTGAAATATTTGATACGAGGCTTAAGTTAGGTGTTTATGACGGAAAAAAAATAAAATGTCGTGGTGAATAAAATTGTAGGAAAGGTCCAAGATTGGTTGTATATTGCTTATTTTAAAATAAGTAGACATAATCCAAGAGACATATTATAGTCCGTTTTTATAAGATGCTCGTGAATCGTAAATGACAAAAATTAGCACCGTTGGCAAATACAATACAATAAATTAAAATTACAACACAATTTTTTCCTAGAGAATTATTAACAGTTGGTCGCTTTCACAAATTTTTAGTCCTATGGAATATAATAGTTTGGCAAAAAACATAAAAATATAAAACAGTACTTGTTTTCTAATGCTATTGTTTACAAGCGTTTCAAGAAAAAAGACTACATAGATGAGATCGAATGACTTGAATTCATAACTGTGTCAGTTTATTGAACGTAAATCACTTATGCGTTCGCATGGCTGTATCGACTTTTTCATTCTCCGAAATGTGATTCCTTCAAAATTTTCATATATTCATTATGATATTTCATAACACTACAAAATTAATTTGCTGATACAGTTATGAGTGAATTCCTCTTTAAGGATTTGCAAAAGGAGTGCCAAACGAAGCTCAGGAATGACATTTCGAAAAAATTGTTCATACAGTGCTGAGAATCATGGAATACTCGTATCTCAGGGCAAAAAAGTAAAAACCTTTCTAAAATTTTTTGAGGAGGTACGGTACAGTCTTCCTTAAAAAAATTTACAATTTTTTTCTAGCGACAGTCAAAACCTTTTTCTGACCAGTTTCTTCTTCAAGACTCGTTTGATTTTTATTAATAATTTTTTTCAGTGAATTCAACGCCACATATAGTAACAAGGCCTAGTTTATACGTTACCATTTGGCGACTTTGTTCCGTGCTTTGCTCTTGCAACACTCTTCGCGATTTGCTGAATCTTTTCGTAAGCCGATGGATCAACGATTTCGATGACCGACAGAAAACTTGACGAACTCTAAAATGCGAAGAGGGCAGCAAGGGAAAATATGGGAAATTATACTCGCTTCAGTCTTATCTCGGTTTTAGGAATCAACGGTTTTAATTCTTACCCTATGAGGAATATGATCTCTTGAATCTATACTTTGAACTTCCACTTGAGCTTCTTGAACATTTGCATTTGAACAAGCAGCTTCATCTTTAGCATGTTCTTCGTCAGTTAAATTAATTCTCACTGATCCGATGATATCTCCAATTTTCCTGCAACATTGGCCATAGTTAAATCGACGTCTATCCCATTAAATATATCAAATCTAGCACGGGCTTACTTTCTTAATTGAAGAACCGAAGCATCGTCAGGATTCATTTTCCAAATACCTCTTCTGTACTTAATAGAGGCGTTCGCTTTCATCGAGCCATGCAATGTTAAACTGATGGAAGACGTACGACGGTGATACGCGTGAATGTTTCCAAGCATGACGAAATCGAACGCCTAAAGGTGTAAAATAAAAATACGCATACATGAAAAATGCCGGACAGTCAGGAAGGGTAAAGGTGCGTTTATACTTCAACGTATCTCCGTCACCGATCCGTGACGGATACCCAACTAGCCAATCACCGTTCATCATCTAACCACGCCGTTTTTAAACGGATGTTTAGACCCTCCGTTTACTTGACGGATCACGTGACTTCCCCGTATAATAATTTAAAATGGATATTACTGATTTTTAAGTACTTTTTTAAACTTTGTTTTTTAGTCGCCATTCCACTCCTGTTTACTAAAACTAATTTAATCTTAATCAAATTTTAACTAATATATCAAATTTATCTTCTTCTTTTCTAATTAAATAAAGTGGGGCGCAATAAATTGTTCGTTCTTGTTTTAATCAATTTAATTCGTTAATCATATTTAACATAATCAGCAGTTTTAATTTACCTTTTTTACGTTTTAAATTATTTCTAACATCCATTTTTGATTAATCAATTTAATTCAATCGAAATTTGAAAAAAAGATTTAAAAATTTAATGTTTTAAATTTAAAATTTTACTCAAAATTTAGAATAAAAAATTTTTATTTAAACTTCAAATTTAAAACAATTTAAATTTAAATTTAAAATTTGATTAAAAATTTAATTTTAAATTTAAAAAAGCATAATTTAAAATTTTTAATTTAAAAATTTTATATTCAAAAATTTTAAATTCAGAGATTTTGAATTTAAAATTCAAAATATTAAAAATTTAAGAAATTCAAAAAAAATTTAAAAGATTTAAAAATTTCAAAATCTAAAATTTTAAAATTTGAGAAATTTAAATTTAAAAGAAAGAAATAAATAATTTAATGGAAATTTAAATCGCCAGAAATAATTTTACGCGACGATGAATAACATTAGTTTACAGAAACTGATTTAATAAAATCAGAATCTAAAAAAATATATATATTTCAAGACTGATACCACTCCTAAACTGAATTTTCCTATTGAATTTCACTAAACAGACGACATTTACAACATATCGTGGTATTTAAAACGAGTTTCAATCAAATTTGGGGCAGACATCAGTTTAAAAACAGAACATCGACTGGGTAAACTGTCCATCATGGACGACCACTCCTAGCTGAGTTTTCCTAGTGAATTTCATCAAACAGACATTTAAATAACATATTGAGGCTTTTAGAACAAGTTTCAATCGAATTTGGGGCAGATATCAGTTCAAAAATGGAAGAAAACTGACTGGGTGTCCGTCACGGACGAGAAATGACAGATGTTTAGAACATTTTCTAAATATCCGGGACATGGCCGTGCGCAAGGGGGGGCGGGGGGGCGGCCGCCCCCCCCCCCATTGAGGCAGTAACTCTAAACCGAAAACATGCGTTTTGGTGGACTGGTCAAAATCTCAAAATTTTCCGGCGCTACGCGCCGGTCATGGGTATAATTATAACTATATTCTATCAGGCGCAGCCGTTAGCATATCTACTTCGACTTACTAATTAATGATCAACAGTTTCTATCAATCAAGTTAGCTCGTTTCATTTTCTAATCGTTTACAGTCAATTATGTCGCCGAAAATAGAGATTTTTCATCAAGTCTCTCAATTTTTTCTCTCGATGATTGGAATTTTTTTAACGTTTGCAATCTGAACTTTTGCGTTTATTGAAGGTGGAAATTGAAGACATTACTCTAGAACGCGATTTCAAAACATTTGTTCACGAATTATCTGATGGAGAGATTTATTTTTCAGCGTTTTAGAATACAAAAACCCGAAAATTTTTCCGGCGCTACGCGCCGGAATGGGAGGCAAATTACGCTTCATCAGTCTGATTTTAATTTATTTCCCAACGTTATGAAGGTTCATTTTTCAGCGTTTTAGAAAGTGAAAATCAAAAAATTTTTCCGGCGCTCGGCGCCGGACCATTCTATAGAACACCAATATATTCTTCATGAGCTCATTTTGACTAACATAACCAGAATTTTCTCAATTTTTTTCCTCATTTTTGCAGGTTTCTGACTACAAATACAACAAAATGCTTGGGTATGCTCCTAAAATGCATAAAAAAGGATCCGTACCCACATTATAAGCGTTTTTAAAAATGTGGAAAATTTTTGGAAAATGAGGAAAAAAATTTCGGCTCCGGTTCTCATGTGGAAAAAATCTTAGAGGAAAAAAACGGTGATGCACACAGTATATCCGCGTAAGATCAACATTTTCTGGGGCTATTCAGTGAAAAAATCAAGTCCGCCCCCCATGAAAAAATCCTGCGCACGGCCCTGATCCGGGATATACTTTCCGTCACGGAACCGTGACGGATCCGGGAAAATTTTTTGCGTTTTCACTTTGATGGAATCATGTGACTATTTTGATTGGTTCCGGAGATCCGTCACAGATCCGTAAACGCACCTTAAGACGTCATATTTATTCAAAACAATTTTTAGAAATGAAGGTACGGCGGCAAGCATACATGCACGTGGGGGAGGGTGGGGGCGTTTTGAGCCCCAGCAGATTCTTGCTGACCCCCAGCAGATTTGGCTACCCCAGCAATGATCGAGAAGATGACGAAGGAAAATGGGCAAGAGGGAACAGAAAGTCGTCATAAAAATGGAAATGATGCTGTAGCTTACCAATGTTTTTAAACAAGGCATACTTGATTCCAAAGAAGTAACATTAAAACTTTAAGAAGTGCTGTCCAAGCAGACAATGTTAGCAGGCCTTTCCAAGAAATTTCTTTCCGTTATCAAGAACGAAAAAATTCTATTCCATCCCCTGTCGAGACTGAACCCCAGCAGAATTTTTATGCTGTACATGTATGGCTTTTACGTGCATGTACACTTTTTAATAAATATTTTTTACAATTACAATCTAATTTGTCATTATCTGGTTAGATCGGTGTCAATTTTGATTGGAAATAATAAAATGAGTGAATTTACTGACATCGACAACCACCGGTAAATTGTTTTTAGGAGCTAATCTCGGACCAATAATCCTTCCTGTCCCTTTCATCCCTACATTATTATACAGGGTGAACCAAAAAAAGGCGACCGGTACTGACTTTCATAGCTTTCAAACGGTAAAGCTTTTTTAATGCGTTTTTCCTGCCGTCGATAGATAAGACATCTAGCGTGAAAACTGCAAAGTTTCAGTCAGATTGCTCGTTAGAATCGAAAATACTAAACGTCGGTTTTCTTGCAAAAAATTTTTTGAAAAATTGACAAAATCAAAATGCTTTACAACAGAAACGTACAATATATCCAATCATGAGAACCATATAACAGCTGGAAACAACAAGAGAACCGTTTTAGTGTTTCCTACATTCTGTTTCACCAATAACAATCGTTTTTCGATCTGATCAATGAAAAAATTAATTTTGTTTTGATTTTGCTATTTTTCAATTTCAAAACAGAAGCTCTTGATTTTGGCGAATTTTTACCTCTATCGAAAAAGAAGTTAATGACTTTAAATTAGGTGCAACTTACAAATCTGGGTGACTTTTAAAGTATTATTATGTGTAAAAAGTTTCACAAAACTTTTCTCACAATAGGACAACTTTTACTTCCATTTCACAATTTTTACTTTTTGAAAAATGATCACTTTTACTAAATTTCTGTTTGTACAGTAACCATAGATAGTACTAGGGGTATAAAATTTGGCTTTTATAGCAAAGATAAACATGGCATTCTAACGCAGCAATCCATATTAAGAAAGCTTTATCCGTTCAAAAGCTATGGAAGTCAGCACCGGTCGCTTTTTTTGGCTCACCCTGCATGTACAGGCAGGCCTGTAGGCAGGAGGGTTGGGTGGGCCATGGCCCCCGAATTGAGTTAAAAAATGTGTGCCCTCCGAAAAAAATCCTGGCTGCAGGCCTGTGTACAGGAGTGCGATTTTCAAAAGTGATTTACTGTAACGCGTAAAAATAGCTTCATCTGCCGGTGTTTGAGATGCGTGTTAAAGCATTCGAAAAGACCGAAAACGACTTCAACGTAGGATGTGAATGTGCGAATATGCCAAAAATTTCTGCGAAAAAAAGCTGGCACATTTCAAATTAAAATTCCATTCCTCTGAATTAAATGATGCGTTTATGCCAAGACCAAGTTGACTTGACAGATAATCAGAAGCAGAGCACGATTGTACAATGGAGGCCTTAAATTTCTGCTGGTTTATTTTCCGTTTTGTTCATTGTTTTGTACGTACTTGGTTGGCTCACATTTTTCATAAAAAATTATGATTTATTTTACACGTTAAAGCTGTTCGATATTGAAAAATGACTAGGAAGAATATACTTTCAGGAGTCTGGCGGCTTCAATGTGCTCATCGTAAACAAAAACATCGACGCTATAATCTCCGATTTTTTCATCCAAGTCTTTTTCGTACGAATAAGTGACGGTAACTTCGCTGGCAATATCAATTTTAGTCAAGTCAAAAGCTCTAGAAACCAAAATTCTCATTTTTGACACCCCAGCATGTCGCACACAATCTGACTTTGTCTTCAGCATTCTTCCGCTTGAAATTCGTGTACCATCCCAAACTCGGATTACGGTAGAATTTTTATATGTCAGAAAAACGCCCACTACTTGGACGACAACGGTTAGGTAATCGCCCAAACGCGAGAAGTCACATAAATCGTCCGTTAATTTGAAGAGACCGCAATGCTTTTCCTTTTCCAGATTTTCGTCGACCCATATGCGTAAATTTCTACACCAAACATGAAACAAAATACCATTGATAATTGTTTAACAACCTGAATACTTGTCTCAAGATTTTGACCCACCTGGATGTATGAAGAAACTATTACCTTACTACACTGTTATCATTTTCTACGTGGGTGAAATTACTGCTCGTTGATTTCGGCTGCATACTATCACCAGGTTTTCCACTCCATAATAAAAATTGAAAACCGAGTCGACCAACGCTGCCGCTGATTAGCTTGTCGCCTTCGTAAGTGGCCCTGTGCATCCTTATTACGTCGTATTGTTCGACTAAGTCGATCGTCGAAACACCGTAAATATCGGCTCTGAAGGCATTGTCGAAACCGATCGACGGGTCCGTCAGCCATAAAGATAAACGAGAATTCGCTAAAATTTCGCAATGAAACCTGCATCAAAAGTTGGTACAATCTACATAATTAATTGGCTTACCCGAATTAAGGTTTTTCTTCTCTGAACGTTTGACAACAGCAAAAAAGTAATTTTTGTCACCACATACCAAATCGTGCAATTTCGTATACGTATAATTGCCGGCTTTCTGGTTCAACATAATATGCCCATGAATATAACCGTGGGAAGAATCAAAGGTCATATGTAAGTAATGATCTCATAATAAAGCTATAAAATTTTATGTTTTCAGCGAACAAAATGTCTAAAAAACGAGGAAATTAAGCCTTTGTCTAGTCAAAAAAGTTGTACCATTTAGCATAGAAGCCCAACATTTTTTTGCCATTTCAAATTTTTGTAGAAAAACTTTTCTTTCACGGTGATTATCAAAATTTGCTCCAAACCTCGATTTTCGACTTCTTTAGGGTGAATGCAGATCAAATCAGACGGAAACTCCTCATGGCAAAACAAACAAAGGCTGATGCAAAATTACAAATATGGAACATTTGGCCAAAAAGTATCGTCTGATCAAAGTTGTGCACACCAAAATCAAGGGTAAATGTCCTTCCGTTGACATACAGTACAGCCTATGCATAATTTAGGCCTAAACAATGAACTAAGAACTCACCACTGCATTTTCGTTAACCTAAGCACGGCCTAAGCATATAAAAAATTTTCTTCTTTGTCCCATTTATATTTTGAAATTTCGAGCTAAGAAAATTAAATATCCTACAGTAACAATAAATTCAGAATATTGAACTCACATTCTATAAAATTTTGATGATGATTTGAATGTCATTCCGTATGACGGCCATAATACTCTACAAAAAAATTAGCCCCTAAGTTTTTGTCTGTGAACAAACTATAGCAAATTCGGCTCATGTACAAAATGTGTGCTTGCATGATGGATACATAGAATACGGGTTGACTTATATATCTTTTGATTGATTTTATATCTTTATTTATATATCATAAAAATACGATTCTTTCCTACTTCGTAGTGAATAGACACCAATACGTATCGAGAAGATCGACTGATGTGAAAAAACAGTTTCCGAGTGATTTTACAAAAAAAAACAAAAACCAAAGTCTCGCCAACCCCGATCATTGAATTACGAAATTTAGGGTTAAAAACTACTCGCAATTTTCAGTTATGTTTTCAATGGAAAAACTTCCTTCTGCCATTACCAATTTTTTTGGTCTCTTGTGTCAACTGGCACAAAAGCCCGTGCACAAAAAACACTGCTGCAAAACAATATTTCTTCTATCAAAAACTGGAAAATGCGCGCTTAAACAGTAATTTAGCTCATACCTGTGAGAGGGATGAACAATTGAGCACACGACAAAAGCCAATTTTAGAGGGAGGGAGTAGCCAACATTCCGAAGCTTTCGGGGAGGGTCAGCAGGTGCCGAAAAACGCGTTTTATAGACCAAAAAATAAATGAAACACGCCCCTAATCAATGAATTTTGGCTTCAAAAATGGTATACTCAGCACTATTTCGGCGTCGTAAATTTTCGCTCTTGAAGCGATTTTCGCTCTAAAAATCGTTTCCGACCAAATAGATATTTTTTGTCCATTTCCGGCCGGCTGGGGGCGGGGGGTAGCGGTCGACAACTGAAAGTCAAGGTAGGGAGTCGTCGACAACTGCTTATACGATTAAAAATTTGGGGAGGGACCATTCACCCAATCCCCTCCCATTAACGGGTATGATTTAGCTGAAAAAACATCAAGAATTACAAGTCATTCGATATCTGGAGCGAAGCGTCGAAAAAATTTAAGTATTTTCGATTTTAGCACGCATAAAAATGCATCTCTGGACAGGAAACCCTACAGCATAATCAAAAAGGCAGTCAGGCTTTCGGTAGCATTGTGCAACTTGCAGAAAAAATTTGGTCGCTGTGTGCAAACCCTGTGTCTAGGTGAGTCACTGTTTTCTTTTTTCGCACGGACTCTTTCTTCATTTCGTGAAAGAGGTCAAAATTTTTTTCATCTTCGATAAGTCATTTTGTCCAGTCTTTTAATTGTTCACAACAGCTTATTTCTGAAGCCGGTAATTTACCAAAGATTAGAAAAATTAAATTTTTGAAGTTCTGGACCATCAGATTTTAAGGTAATGATAACAAAACAAAAACAAGATGGTTTTTGAATTATCTGACTAATTAAAATAAATGATTAGAAAAAAGTTCAGTCACAGATATTTTTGTTGTCATTGTATTGGATTTGCATATCTTTGATGCCGGCGCGAAGCACGAAAAATTTTTTTGGACATTCATATTAACGAATCTAACTTGGCTAAATTATTTTTCGTCACGAACTGCCGGAACAATAATTTAGCCAATCATCGTGTTCAGAAAATTATGCTGAGCGTTTTTCATCTATTCTGAATTAGCGGAAACGATTCCTGATGGCATGGAATGCTGCTGAAGATTGACCGATTTCAATAAAATTAACATAAATGAACAATAATAACATTTACCATAGGTTAGCTCAAGGCTTGGGCTGCGAGTCAGACTTGGGCTTAGGCTCAGCTTTAGACCTGGGCTTAGGCCAGAGTGCCCCATAGGGAGGGGTATGATGGGGGTATTACTCCTATCTGAACCCCCAAAAATAGATTACTGGGTGTCTAATTTTTGGAAAAATGGCTTTTTAGTGGAAATTTAGCTACACTACCCCCACAAAATTTTAAATTTACCCCCACCTGAAAATCTGACCTTGGTGACCTCTGGCAGGTTTAGGCTCAGGACTAGACTAAGGGTCAGGCTTAGGCTTAGACTAAAGCTATTTCGTGATTTTTAAAGAGGAAGCAGTTGATTATGGTAAAAAATTTGGGCACTTAGCGACCCCTGAATTTTCTTATACTTAGAACTTAGATAGAAAGATTTTTCGGGTGGATGTAAACCTGCGCGTGTTCCTTACAGGTTGAAAAGCCTGCTAACTTATAATGCCTATTCATATGCGCTGTATATACGGTATATACGTATACGGTACATGTTAAAAAACTTGGAAAAAATTGAGGGGTCGCTATTTGCACAATTTTCACTAATTAAAAAACTTTCATATTTTTCTTGAACTTGCTTTCTGCTGATTTTTTCATCTGCATTAATGATGAGCTGTCGAAAAACGTTCATTTTGTTGAGTTTTAGACTTCGTTGCTAAAAAAATTTTCCGCCCTCTAACTTTTATTTCCGGGACGAATGATCAAATTCTTAGGTCAGTTTAATCATTTTCCATGCTCCAGCAAAATCATATTTGAAACATACAAGTGAAATTCAATAATTAGACAAACAATCCAAAATTTGGATTCTTCAACCAACAAGAACTTCTGTCATTAACCCATACTGATAATGTTTCAATCATTTTTCAAACGCAAAAAGTATTCACAAAATTTAGAAATTTTTACAGATGGCGAAAAGATTGTGAAAATAATCGGAAAAAATCTTGATTTTAACACTTCTTAACACCTCAACCTTCAACACAATGGCTTCAACATAATACTTCAACACAATGGCAATGGCTAGATGGACTCGAGTCCATTTAGCCAAAACGCACGAAATGGCTAAATGGACTCGTGTCCATCTCATACCTGGACAAACCCTGCCGGTTCATCTGGTATCAGCCACCCGAAAAATTGGTTGGTTTCCGAATCCTTTTGGTGGTTGTCATGCTGAACAAGGGTGGCGAACCAGACGCATAGTACATTTACCTTTAGAAGATGGGCATAATTCAATCAAGGTTGATTTTTGAGCAAAATTTAGAGTCTACACATTTTTTGGCATACCAGCCTATAAAGTCAGAAGAAAAAATTATGTTTGGCGAATCTGGAAAATTCTGAGAACTTGGAAAAACGCATTTTTGTGCATTTTAGAAAGCCAAAATATCAAAATTCTCCGGTGCATAGCACAGGTGTTCATTTATCAGATTCGGCTCAAGCACAACATAGAAGTCTAGTCTCAACAACAGCTAGTTAGATCCTCCTGCTGATCTTATTAATATATTTTCGTACTTTGTGAGCATTATGAATTATGGTAGTTATGAGCAGATTAAAACATAAAAAATTATTGTGATGAAAATTTTGCAGTCTGCTTTGTATAGACCTTTAACCATTTTACGAATAACCCGGCTCGGACTCACAGTTACTTAATAGTTTTTCAGTCAAAAAATATCGATGCATCCGACAAATTCACGTATGAGTAAGGAGCGTTCCTATCTCTAACGTATTTCATATATTTCTAGCATGCTAGACGAATGACAGAGAAACCAGTCTCAACTCATTTGGTATCAGAGTCAAGAGTTGCATAGAGTTGAACCATATATGTAACTGAGCTCCGAGGTCTAGATGGATAAATCGACTTTTGTATGGGTGCAGCCATCGATAATCCAAAATTTCGGGGGTCATTGAAGAAAAAAATTCGAAGTATGTAAGCAATGGTCGCCTAAAAAATAAAATAATGTCCAAAATGCTTTTCTTGATGCATTTTTCAGATTTTTCTTGAGTTGCAAAAGAAGGATTGATCAATGATATTCCCGTATATGTTACATGCCTGGAAAATTTAAAATTTCTAGCCTTTGAAATGCACCAAAATGTTTCTTTTATGAATTTTAAGTTTTCACCGCGTCAATCTGGAGTTTTAAAAGATATTTTTGGAATATGACTGGCGAGGAGCATTGGAAACATTTGAAGTTCGGGCCTCCTCGAATACATGCCGAATCAAAATTATGCTTCATTTTCATATCGATGCACTTGGATGACTTCTTTGAAGGATAGTTCTATCTTGCATTGTAGTAATGTATAAATTTGCTTCAAGGACATGTGTTAGAAAATTTGAGATCTTGACCTAATAAAATGCATGAAAAGCTCTTTTTTGTTTAAAGAATTTTTGAACCTCACTTAAAGTCACTTTTGAACTGTTTTATATTGTAACAAACAATGCTCAGTTCGACACATAATCAGCACGCAGTGCTAAAAACTTTGGGCTTGAAATTACCTGGTCAGGAAATTACGGCAAAACAAAATCAAAATATACTAAAATCAAAAAACACCAGAAAATTTTCGGAACCTACTGTATAATTCGACGGATTGGTTCATCCACTACTTCCTCAGATTGTGCTTTTTGGATAAAAAATTTTCGGGAAAATGTTGGGGTTTTGACATTAAAAATGCGAATTTTGGTGCATGCTAAAGGGTCAAATTGTCAATTTTTCCAGTTTTTTTGTGACTGTTTCAAACATGGAGCCGAACACGAATTCAGAAGCACCATAGAAGTAATTTTCAGGAATTCTGTGTCTGAAGTTTTTGAAACTTATGAAAGTATTAGTATATTTTTTAATTTATAAAATGATAAAGAAATGTTGAACAGAAAATTTGGACCTCACGTTTGTTTAATAAGTTATTCAGAAACTGATTTTCCAAAATGAAACTGCATTCTTCAATACTACGCACTTTTGTGCTTATATAAGATCATGAACTCGACTGTAATCTGGAAGAAGGTTTGTGCAAAATTCGCACATAATCCTGGTTTTCTTCTAGTTTACAAAAATTTTACTTCGCAAAAAATGTTTCTGCTGATATTTGTACGTGTCAAAGAGACTTGCACTTTTACCCGTTTGGCCATTTGGCGAAAGAGGTCAAAATTTTTTTCGCCATTTTCGCCATGTTGTTTTTTCGCTTAAAGATGCCACCATATACTTTAGTTATACACTTTTAAGCTTTTCAGAACATATTCATGCTTCGGCAGTCAGTAATTTACCAAAAATGAAGAAAAAACAGAAATTTTGACTTTTGGGTCAGATTATGATAAGAATATATTGAAATAAATAGTGGCGAAGAGCCAAAGCGAGGAAAACCTACATTGCATCGAAATTTGGGTGCTGACACATTAGTGCTAAGCCAAATTGAAGAATAATAGACTGCATTTGGAAAAATTTTCGGACTCTGATACTCTAGAACATACATGCACATAGGGGGGGTAGGAGGGGGTAAACCCCCATACCTGAGACCCTGGCATACCTGTACTTGGGGGGGGGGAGGGTTGGGGGGGGGGACCCCCCAACTTGGCCAACCCTGTACCCAAAATCATTTCCCCCCCAACCCCCCCCCCAGTTTGGAAAAAAAAAATTTCAAAAAAGTGTATGTTTTTTGGCCTTTTTTGGGAAAAATTTCGACTTTTTCCTACCCCCCCCCCCCCCCAACTGGTCGGAGGTCTTACAGGTATGGACCCTGGCCCAAAAAAATCGTCAAACACCCCCCTGAACCCTTTTCAAGACAACTTTTTTGATAATTTTTGTGCATATTTTGTATGAAAAGCAAGCTTTAAGAACTTTTTTTTGTTTTTTTGCTCACCTACCCCCTACCTCCCTCGAGAAAAAGTCCAAAGACCCTCTACCCTAGAAAATTCTTGCCGTGCATGTCTGCTCTAGAACGTTAGAACACGAATCTTTTCAACACTTATTTCATGATTTAAAATTTGATTTTTCCAGCCGGTTGATTTTTAGGCTTGAATAATGTGCGGATTTTCTTCAATCAGCTCGCCAACTAAAAAATCAACTTGAAGTAAACGATGTCTGTTAAATTTGGATGAAACAGAAAAATTTATAAGTGAATTCTTCGCGCGGAGTGCCGAAATTTTTTCGGATTTTTTTCTTTATTTCCCGGACAGGTGTTCTTATTTTGCAGTTAATTCAATCATTTTTCATATTTGACAACATGCAAAAAATCATACTGAAAGCACGCGACTAAAATTATAAAAAAATCAGACAATCAATCAAAAATTTGGATTTTTAAACTAGAAACAACATCTGTAATTGTTCCAAATTGATGATGTTTCAATCATTTGCCGAACGCAAAAAATTATGATTACAAAAATCTAAAAAAATTTATAGATCGCAAAAAAAATTTTGTGAAAAAAATCTTCATTTTCATCAGATACTTGGACGCAATATCAAAGATTAACTGATTAAAACACCAGACCAGACATTCTAGGTGTTTAAAATCAACAAGCAAGATACAAGGATATCTAATACTGTATTCTGTATCCGATCCCAAAATTTTTATTACCCAAACGGGAGAAATAGCCCAAAAATTTTTCTCCTTTTTCGATTTTTCCCCGAAAACCACGATTTGAGAGGGGAACAGTATTACCGGCACGAAGCGCCAGAAAATTTTGAGGTTTTGACTTTTTAAAATGCACTTTTCCAACTTGAAAATCCCACCGATTCGGTGACAAAAAACGGTAGTGAGGCGAGTATTTTTCTGATGATCAGTGTTGTAAAATCGGTAGCGAAAACGGTAGTGAGGCGAGTATTTTTCTGATGATCAGTGTTGTCAAATAGAAAATGCCAGATTTTTTACAATATGGTGCCAGAAAAACTATAGATTGATTTCACATAATGCTAAAAAAATGCCAGATTTTCGATGCTAAAGTAAGGGACTTTTTAATTAGAAAAAAATCAGAAAATCAAATAACTGACACTACAATAGAAACCAGACAACCCCATAGGGAGGGGTATGAGGGGGTATTACTCCTACCTAAAGTCCTAAAAATTGATCACTGAGTGCTTAATTTTGAGACAAGATAGTGGACATCTAGCTATACATGCACTATGTACCCCCACAAATGTTCAACTTTACCCCTACCTGAAAAATCTGACCTTGGGGACCTCTGATAAAAACTTTACTCAACGTATTTTCCGTAATAGTAAAACTTTTGCATTATTCTTTTCGGAAGGCAAGACAATGAATTATATGTACATAAAATTGAATCTAGCATCCTGATTTGTAACCGGTTACGTAACTTTGATTTTACAATATTCATTGCTGAAAAACTCGTTCAACTGATGCATAAGAGAAAGGTAATAACATTAAAGCAGATACAAGATTGCAAATGTTACAAAAATGACAAATATTTTGAAAACCTTTTTGATCAAACACGCTAAACCAAAAAGTAACAGGATCAATTAATTTTAACTTAACACAATTTGTTTTTGTGACAACAAATGATATTCTATTGAAGGGCACTTTCACGACCAATTTCAACCTTTAAAAGTTTGTGTAACATTGAACTGATGAGCAGATAGTGACAAAGTGCTGATTCAGGTTCGAAGACTCCCACAATCGTTAATACACACCTTTGATTTTTAACTGCGTTATGATGATTTTAACTAGCAAGCCTTAAAATTCTTTTGTGAGGAATGAATAAACAAAAATAACAATTGAGAACATAAGAACAAGATGGACAATGAAAGGAATCTAATGAAATTCGAAAAAGGCAGTGTCTATTGACAGGATTCGGTCAATATTTTTTTAAGGCTAGCTGAGGGATGCGGTCAGGAGCACCATTTTTTTCCTCGAAGATTTTTTCCACATGAGAACCGAACCCAAAATTTTTTTCCTCATTTTCCAAAAATTTTCCGCATTTTTGAAAATGTTTATAATGTGGCTGCGGATGCTTTTTTATGCATTTCAGGAGCATAGCCAAGCATTTATATGTTTTTAAAGTCAGAAACCTGCAAAAATGAGGAAAAAATTGAGAAAATTCTGGTTAGGTTAGGTCATGAAGAATATATTGGTGTTCTAGAGGAGCAGAGAAAGCATGTTAACGATAGAGTTCTCAAATGATGGAGAGCGGCCAAAACCGTGCTATGTAATATTGGTTGACATAAGGTAAACGTGGCCTCGTTCAAAAAAGTTGCCTTGGGAGAACGTTTTTCAAGACATTATTACCTAATTTAGAGACAAAATGACGTGTTTAGTGGACATTTAGCTAACACTACCCCTGCGAATTTTCAATTTTACCCCTACCTGAAAAATCTGACCTTGGGGACCTCTGTTACCCACCGATGACGCAGTGGACACCAGTGTAATTTTTCAACATTTAGCTTTGTTCACACCAAGTTGCACAATCGATTGTCATCTGCGTCGGCCGAAAAACTAGTCTTCATAAAATTCAATGCCAAAAATTTTTTTGACAGTGCAGAAGTGGCTGATTTTATTTTTTACAATGAGGAATTAGTTTATTTTTGCTTAAAATCATCTGAAAATGTTTTGCTTTATGAAAAATGAAACTCTAATGATGTTGCATTTGCTTTTCTTTTACTTGGTTCAGATCCACAATTGTGAACTTATAAAAAACCTGATAAAACCCAGAAAAACCAATGAAAACCCAAAGATGGGTTTTTTCCAACCATGTTATAGCCATGACCAGCACGAAGCGCCGGAAAATTGTCAAATTTTGACCTTTTAATGTCCACCGAAAACGCGAATTTTCGGTTTTGAATTCCCCAAAATTTTTTCCCAAAATGATAACTATACCTAAAATTTTTTTCCCGATTTCCACATTTTTTCCTCAAAAAGCCCCATATTTGAGAAAAAAAGGTGGTCAGGAGAAGTGCTATGGGAGCATGATCAGTGTTGCCAGATTGGAAAATGAAAACCGGCCAAAAGTTTAAAAAACCCGGCCAATATAATTTTTTACAAATAATGTTTTGAAAGAAAGTTCTACATAAAACTGTATTAAAAATATTTTATGCAATCGTATGGAAGCGTGCTGTTTTAACAATCAATTTTTCAACTCATAATTGAAGCATTTATTTTCTAACTTAAATGGCCTGTAGTGAACATTACATGGTAACTATGAGCAGGCCTGTAGGCAAGGGGTTTGGTGGAGCCTTGGCCCTCCCAAAATGTTTCAAGTGTTGAAAAAAGCAAAGGTACCTTTGGTTTTTTGTTCAAGAAAAAGTCATGTCAGAAATGCCAATTTTACAGTAAGTTGAGTGGGATTGTGTGCGCCCCTCCGAAAAAAATTCCTGGCTACAGGCTTGACTATATGTATAGTTATTCTCATTAGTAGATCTATTGCTAATGAAAAACTGTTTTTTGACAACTAAAAATTTATTATAAAATGCAGATGATTTGACTTCTTTAAATAATTTTGTGGAAGTCTTTATTGCACAAAACTTCGTCCACTTTTGCATCCCTTTACTACCCACCATCTTTTACGCATCAACTTATAGTCCATCCACTTCTTTTCGTTTTGCACTAAACTGAAAGATTGAAGAGCACACTGTCCAAAAGATTACGACATTATTCAGAATCATACACAACAAATTATTTTTTCAGTTTGCAATGTGATGTAATTATGTAAATCTATTTTTCAGTCTGCCTGTGATGTAAATGTGAAAAATATAGCCACGATTTTACAAAGCAATATTCATCACATTTATGTTTAGTACATGGATGTCGACATAGAATAAAAATTAATCTGGTAAGTAGTGCTTCACACTTTCAAAATTCTAGGACCCGGGTACCCGGTCTTTAGGGTACCCGGGTATTACGGGTACCCGGGTTACCTGGGTATTACGGGTACCCGGGTATACTCGGGTACCTGGGTTCCATATGCAAGTATTTAAAAAGTCAGTGAATGAACGCACTCCATGAAAATTTTCAGAAAACTCATAAATTTTGAGGCATGAGCCTTGCAGAGTGCTACTAAACAAAAGTTAGGAAAAACCAATAAGACATTTTCTTCAAACAAATTTTTTCCCTAAAAATTTTTTTTTTGTTTGAAGAAAATAAATATTTAAAAATTTCTTACACTTTTAAACAAATTGTGGTGACCTGGTCATGCATAACAACTATTTGATGAATCCATTTCCAAACTAGATATTCCACTAGGTCCGCGTTTAACCGTCTCTACGGGTTCATCATTATCGATTTTTACGCCTCTTCAATCTTATACATGGTGCATCTCTCCAACTTTTATTGTTTTCTCATACTGTATCGAGTACCAATATTTCAGAGAGGCATAATTTCTCGAAGACTTTTTTATATTTCGGTTTCGTGCTTCATTGATAAAACACATAGATTTTTTGTTGCTAAAAATATGCTACAGTGACTTTTTGAGAGCCATATAGGCCGCCTTGTTAACACGTTGAGCAGGTAAAATGCATCGAATTAATAAAGGAAAATACGTTCATTCAGTGTAACAGCACATAAATACAAGTAATAGTATATAAATATTCCGTTTATACAATATCTTGTTGAGACCCGGGTACCTGGGTAGTACCCAGGTTTCATTCAAAAAATTGACCCGGGTCTACCCGGGTACCCGGTGTGAAGCACTACTGAGAAGTGGAATTATTATATGTCTACAGATTAAATAGAGAGGCAAAAAGAAAAACAAATGAAAATTGAAAAATCAGGCATAGTTTTCAGAATACAAACCACTGTTTTCTCCGCACAGAATGTGCTTTATTAATGCATTTTTGAGTTTGTCTGATCTCACTCATGCTTCTGAAGTTAGTAATTTATCAAGAATGGAGAAAAAACAAAAAAGTTTGATTTTTGGGTCAGATTATGATAAGAATTTATCAAAATTCATAGTAACAGAAACAAAAAACTAAAGCGCGGATAACCTAGATTGCATAAAAATTCGACGGCTGACATATACAATCTGTGCTTAGCCAAGATGAAGAATCCTAGACTGTATATGAATGATTCTTGCTGCTGACACCAAGTGCCGGAAAAATTTTCGGATTCCGATACTTTAGAACGTTGGAAGATGAATTTTTCAAGACTGATTTCATGATTTAAAATTTGATTTTTCCGGTCTAATGATGTTCACGCTCTAACAATGTGCGGATGCTTTCAACCTGCTAGCCAACCAAAAATTTGGATTATTCAATCAGCAATATTTGTCACTGTCTCAAACTGATGGTTTTTCAATCATTTGCTGAATGCAAACAAAAATTATGTCCACAAAGTTCAAAAATTTGTAAAGACCACAGAAAAACTTTGTGAAAAAATCGAAAAAATCTTCATTTTTGTCAAATATCAAGATGCAATATCAAAGATGGAGTGATTAAACCACCAGATGAGACATTAGGTGTTTTTTTTTGAATTAAATATCTTTATTGGCCAAGAGGGGGTATAAAAAAGGCCTGGTCTTACGGCCCGCGACGATAACAAAAAAAACTATGCCATAATGTCCAGCAATATAAAAACTTGCATGTAATTTATCTGGATTAACGCTATAAACTAAATAACATAATTCTTACCTGAAAATTAAAAATATTCAGACGGAGAAAAAAATGAAGCGAAAAAACATATATGACAATTAAACTACAGTAATTTTACGTGTGAAATAAATTTTGATGAAACCTTATTTTTCAAACATTCGAAAATAATGCGAAAATAGAAAAATCAATAAATACTTTGAAACCGCTATAATACAAAAATTTTTTTTTCCCTCAAGAAACGCAAGGATCTGAACGGCCTTAAAAATTTATTAAAATTTTATATCTACTCTTCTTACATACTTTATTTTTGAGGAAAAAATTTTCCAAAACCCCATCAGGGTTTTTTTCCGCAGGCCTTCATCCGCACTGTGCGGAAATGACCCAAAATTTTTTCCGCACACGAAAATTTTTTCCGTTCGAAGTTTAGATCATTTGAAAAATGTGTGAAAAGAGCGAAAATTATAGATTGCTAAGAAAATAATGTAAAGTATCTGTTTTTCTAGCTCAAAAACATTATTTTAGCTTGATTAAACAAAATTAATAGTTGCTGCTGTCATTTCTGTGATTAGAGCCGATGATTTATAGATTTCAATCGATTTTCCAACAGGGAACATTTGAAATTTTTTGAGTTTGATCGAAGTCTAATCAACAAGCATTGTGGAAAAAATTTTCCAGCAAACTATCCAAGAACATAATGACTTTGAATTACATGAGAAATCGACGGCGAAGTCCTCAATGATGACAAGTGAGAGCCCAAAAAAAACTATTAATCTTTCCTGCCTGAAACGCCGGGAAAATTGTTTGGGTATCGACATTCTGCGATGCTGGAAAATCAATTTTCCAAACACTTATTTGAAGAATTAGATTCGAATTTTCTGTTCAAAAGTCGTGATTTCTAGAATTTTATGTTTGAAAAATTTTAAAACCATTATTTTATTCACACACTCTCATGAACTTGGCCGAAAAGATATGAGTAAGAAGTTCCGAAAACTACTTCCATGAAGCTTTTGGATTGATTTTACGTTAAGAAAGGAATAATCGCTTCAAAAAGTTTAGAGACTTGACGTATTGATCTTTCTCAAAAAATGTGTTAAGGGACAAATGTGAATCTTCATTAAATATCAAGATGAAATATTGAAGATTACCAATTAAGACATGATATAATACGTTTAAGATGATTAAAACTATTAAAGATTAAATGATAAATGAAGGTAGACATGTTAGAAGCAGCGCCTGAGCTAGGAAATAAATAATAATGCTTATTTAAGTTATAACCGGCGCGAAGCGCCGAAAAATTTTGAGATTATGACCTTCTAAAATGCACCAAAATGCATCTTTTCTGTATCCAATATGATCAAACACATGACTCAAAAAATTCTGACAAGCCATTTTGGCTTGTTGAACTAAAATTCTACAAGCCATTTTGTCAGTCCAACAAGCCATGGCTTGTAAAAGGCTAAAAAAACTATGCATACCTCTACTCTCAAGTCTACACATTATACGGGATACAAAACGGGTACCCGAATTACCCAGGTAATGGTTTTCATTTTGTACCCGGGTAATTCGGGTACCCGGTGTGAATCTCTAATGAAGATCAATATTAAATCTCAATTTTCAACAAAATCCGAACTTAATACTGAAGATTACTAATTGATGAATGGGATGAGGAACTTCAAATCATGAAAACCATGCACACTTAACTTCCGATGCATCACACCAGAGAATTTTCGAACAAAGGAGCTACTGAAATGTTAGAAAATGTATTCTAGAGATAATTTGTAATACTTTCGGTTTAGATTTTTCCTGGAAAAATGATGGTATTAAATAAATGTGTGGAGAAATCTGGGAAAAATCAGCAAATTCGTATGAAAATTCCAATTCACACTACAAAGTGACGAGTTTTACTCACTCTAGCAGAGACATATAAGATTGATGGAAACAATCAGGGACAACCGAGAAATCAAAGTAAACTTTTTTTTGGCTGCGCTTCAGCTAAATTGTAGTTAATATTATAAATTATTTTCTTTGCCGGCATGGAGCGCCGGAAAAATTTGAGATTTTGACTATCTAAATTGCACCAAAATGCACCTTTTCATCAATACCAGCAGTAGAAACGCCCAAAAAAATTTCCGTTCTGTGCGGAAAATGCCCAAAAATTTTTCCGCACGGCCCAAAAAAAGTCCGCACTGTGCGGAAAAAAAAACCCTGAACCCTATACTCTAATATATCGTAAAGTCTCAAAATATAAACCTGGAAATTTTTTTTAAAAATTTCCCAAGGATCTTTTTGTTCGCTTTTATTCTCAAAAGTCATTCTTGTTTGCCAGATACTTTTTTTGAGCAATTTGTATGAATAAATTTGCTAGTATGGTTTTATCCTTGGAAACAAATTTCGGTTTTACCCCAAAAATAAAATTTTCAATTTCTAAGGAAAAGTTATTATCAAGTTTCTTCAAAATTTGTGCAATTTTTACCCATGTTTCTGAAACTCTCGGACAGGTAACTAATGCGTGGAAAACATCCTCTCTTTCCTCAACATTTGAGGCTAAACAGAACTTACAATTCCGATTTGAGCTTGGACTCATATGATTGATTTTTGATCTTGTAAGTAAAAATCTATGAATTATAGAAAAATACAAATTTCTCGTATATCCATCTGCAAATTTCACAGGTCCTATACTCAAAAGATTTTTTATTACATTAGAATTTACGCCCAATTTCAATTCCCAATATCTTGTTATTTTTGGCTCTAAATTTTGTACTTTATCCTTTGTTAGTTGAAAACAAAGTAATTTTGTAGAAATTTGATTCAAATTCAGAGTTTGATTACTTAGCCCAATTTGCATATTATCCGAAAATTCTATTTTTGATTCAATTTCTGCTAATCTAATCCTCTTATATAATTCAGGGGCACTGGTTTTGCTCAATTGTTGTTTTGTTTTATCTTTTACCTTATCTATAAAGAACCAAAAAATATTACCAAAGTCCTTTTTCTGACATCTAATTTGAAGCATTAAGCTCATTGCTCTAACTTTTGTCTCTATATCAGCCAAACCCAGACCCCCCACTGATGTGGGTAGTTTAAGCCTAGCAGTAGCCACAAGATTCCTATTTGATTTATTGGACCAAATGAAATTTGCAGTGAATTTTTCTATCATTTTTAAAAAATCTGAACTAATTTTGCAAAAAAGGGAATAATACCACAATTTTGATAAAAAATATGTGTCAATTATTTTAGCTCTTGCATACATAGTAGGATGTTTTACTTGAGGCTAAATTACCCTTGAATCTGTTGATCTCTTCCTTTAGTAGCTTTAAGTTCTCCTCACAGTCTGTTCCTTGTTTATCAAAATAAATTCCATAAACTTTCAATTTTTCACAAACATACTCTCCAAAATCACTTTCCTTAACTTGTTTTTCACTGTCTCCTATACAAAGTATTTTAGTTTTTTCCTTCTTTAGAGTTGCACCACTAGCTTTTTGAAACCTATCATATACCTTAAAAATTGTGCTAATTGATTTTAAATCCTCAACAAAAAAGTTTGTATCATCTGCATAACAGTTTGTTGGGCACCCTGTTGATGCCAATTCGTGTGGGGAAATCGACATGCAAATCGACAAAATGGACGACCAGCGGCGCAGACATTTGCATAGAAATGGAGCGCCAAAGAAAGACCAAAAAGATATAGTGAAATCATTCATTCACTATTATCGTTATTTTTATATTATTTTTGTTATTGCTGGCGTCCATTAAAACTTCCCAGCACTTTGTCTTATTTTACATAATATTCATTGTGGTCAGTCCACATTCTTTTACATATTCGTCGGATATATTGTTTAATATATTTGTTTATTTATTTAGATTATTCGCATCGACGAAGGCGGAGGGCCAGAGGCCCAGGAGCCAGCTTACACCAGGTAAGCTTTGGGAAACCCCTTACGGGTTATACCCGAGTAAGTTTATCCCTGAGGGGATTCCTTGTCTCAGCTAGGAGACTGCGGAGGTCCTTGGTAAGGCCACTGTACTTAGAGTTAAGTTTCTCTTTGTTGTTGTAGGTCTGGGGAACCGGACTGTTGCACTATCACCGAGGCTTAGCCAAGGGATCAGTTCTAACAGGTCAGTTCAGACCAGATATATCTTTTCTTACGCCTCTTAAGGAAAGACCTGCACAACAAGTGGTGGTTTTTAACTCCTTACCACGGAACTTCGTAGTCAGACTAGGAGAAAAGAAAATCCTCCAGGTTACTATCGAAAGTTAGCAGGTTTCAAAATGCCTAATGAAAGGATACCAAGAGGTAATACTTTACACAGATCACCACCCAGAGTGGCGAGTGCTGGGAATCTTGTTAATTTGGGAGACAGAGATCAGCAACGGCATGCTGCTCCGGACCCAGTGATCCCAGATCAAACTCCCGCGAGGGTTCAACCATTGCAACAAAATGCAATGCATTTTAGGCCTCAAGATGCAGGCGTACCAATTGACCGCCCACCAGCAATTGCCATCGATCCGCAAGAGGCAGGCCCGGCGAATCCGAACCCAGACACTGATGGACCGCCGCAGCGAAATTTTAAAAGGTCACCACCGCCAAAGGTCGAATTAGCAGGACCGAAAAGGGACGTCATTACGCCCGAAATTCGACCAAATTTGGAAGAAAGGGACCCCGAAATCGATCCACGATTAGAGAGGATTCCCCAGGAGCAAGAGCGATTCCAACCACAGGAAAGAGCTCCCGAAATGTCCAATCAGGAGTTGGCGACGCAACTACGCGAATTAAAAGGGACCGTCGAAGCTTTGTTCGACATAATCGTGAATGCCGCCACCGAGGACAATAAAAGGGAAGCCGACAGGCGCCGACAGGAGCCGGATAGACAGGTTAGACCATGCAATAGGGGTGCAGAAAGAGACAACCGTCTCGCTGCTGAAATGAATGCAGGCGCAGGGCCTAGTAATAGGCCTGATATTGATGAAGGGCAAAGGCTTAACTTTGAGCCCAAAAGTTGGAGAGGTCCAGCTAGAGATCTTCGATTCGAAGGAGCTGAGCAATCAGCAGACTTCAGGAATCAAAATCAGATAGCTTCGCAGCATCCAACTTTAACAAGAGTGGTCTATGATGGTAGAGGAAACATAGTTGATCCAAATACCCTTAGACCAGATCAATTGGCATGTTTCCCATATAGGGATTACAGGTTTGACAAAGACAATATGCCATCATATCAAGGAAGTGTACCACCTCAAGGAGATCCAAATCGAATTATGCTGCAATCCCTCAACTCTGATCTTGATCCAGTATTAACAGCAGCTTATGATCAGAGGGAAGTGCCATCAAATAATTTGGCACAAGAGATTGTAGTTAGGAATATCGTTAAAGGTGTGTTACCCAAACTTTTAGATGAGGGTATGGTAAATCAGCAGGTGCTTAGCTTCTTAACAGCACTTGAAGGGGAATTCCGTAGGGATACACCCGAATCAGCTAAGTATGAAGCACTGCTGAGGCTTTCTAAAGGTAGACCGAAGGCTGTTGCAGGAGACAACATGACCTATAGGGAGGCCAGGAGAGCCATCATAAATGTCTTTGCACCTGAATGTAACCTGGAAATGTTAACCAGGGAATTATTTGAGATCCAACAAAGACCCAATGAACAGGCCGTGGAGTTTTTAAAAAGGGTCAGTATATTAGTGGAACTAGTCAAAGGTGATTTAGACTATCAGTCAAAACAGAGACTGATCATTGACACCTTTATATACAAGAGTGATCCCACATTTCAGTCTGAACTGAAAAATTCAAAGCATACCTTTAGAACTTGGTATGACTTAGCAGTAGAAGTTCATGATATTGAACGCAGATATAGGAATGCCTTTCAGAGATATGGACCTAAGGGTACACAACAGGATCCTATTGTAATTAATGAAGTAGATATGCCTAGTGGGCATGATCGTGAAATTGCCGTAGTTGCTAGGAACCAGTCAGAGGGATATCAATTAGGCCAGAGACAAAGGTTTCGGCAACCATATCAAACTGTAGGTAATCAGGTACAGGCCCAAACCCAAAGGTCAAGGAGTGATTCTCCTGAAATAGAAGAGATTCCAGTTCGGGAAGCCCCTAGGGCTCAGACCGAAAAAGGTAAGAAAGAATCCCTTCTATTGAAAATTTCTAAAGAGATGGTACAACTGGTCGAAAGGTTCAATCAGCTTCAGCAAAAGGTTGATAATAGGCAAATGGAAAATCGGTCTGATGTGGCCATACCTAGTACCAGTCAGGGAGGTCAAGTTTCCCAAGATCCGACAAAGCCATGGTGTGAGTTCCATAAGAACATAACACATAATACTGCAGACTGCAGGACATTGAGAGTGTTGTCCGAGCGCAGGAGCAGAGGCAGAGCCAGCTTCCTTATCTTTAACAGGGGAGGCTTCAACACTTTTGCTAGAGGTAACTATAGAGGTAGAGGAGGTTACCCTAATGCCAATTTTAATAGCAGAGGTAGAGGTGCATATAATGTAGGCTATTCAGGTTATCAGGATACCCACGAAAATTATCAGCAGAATTCAGATTATAATGAATTTCTGGAGTTTAAAAAGCAGAAGGAGCTGCAGAAGCAGTTCCAACAGATGCAGCAATATCAGCAGCAGGCTGCAATACAGCAACCTCAGCCACCTCAGGCTATTATGGGTCCGACTCAGACTCTTCAACAGGGTCAATTCACAAATCAGCCACCCCAGAAGGACTATTCGAGTGTTATGGTTGCAAGGCAATCACAAATGAGTCCTTTAGGTGAAGTAAATCAGAGAGTGAATTGCCCAAATGTTGTATTAGGTAGTATTGTGCAAATGAATGCAATTGCACCACAATGTGTAGTACCATCAGTACAAGTAGTAAGGAAAGGCACACCAGCTAGTCCTCAGGAACAACATTTGCTGGATACGTACCCCAGAACAGCCCCATTCCATATTGAGGTTGTTATAGGAGGTCGTAAGACACTGGCTTTAATTGACACAGGAGCTCAGTGTACTGTCATGTCGGCTAAGTTTCTGAAAGAAACTTTGGGCCCGGATTACACTGAATATCCGAGGATATTAAATGTTACTGTAGCCAACGGTAAGACAGTCCAAGCCCATG
This sequence comes from Romanomermis culicivorax, assembly GCA_963922205.1. Classification (NCBI taxonomy): domain Eukaryota; kingdom Metazoa; phylum Nematoda; class Enoplea; order Mermithida; family Mermithidae; genus Romanomermis; species Romanomermis culicivorax. Next base: position 119,706 of record CAWUHX010000292.1, read on the forward strand.
GGTATATCCAATTTAGGATGGATACATTGTGTGGACAGTTCCCCGTTAAAGCAATTGTAATTCCTGAAGCAGGTGAAAATGTTATTGTGGGTACAGACTTTTTGGCTCATCCTCAGGTAGGAGCCATAATAGATTTCAGGAATAGGACGATGACGCTCAACAACCGTCAACAATGGATATACGTGACACTGGACCAGCCCCAATCGAATTGTGGAGAGGTCATGACCACGAGCGCCACGGAATCCACGGTGAGTGCCGCCGACCAATATCAGCCAAAGATTTGCCTGCTGAAGGTTTCGGTGCCAGTGGTGAGTGTAAATCCAATGTACTTACCAAGTGGTACTGATATACTTCTGAGAGCAAAACTTTGGGATAAGGTAGGCGAAAATCGCTTAAATGGAATCATAATAGAGTCTGAAGAGAATGAAGAAAGGTTCCACATTGACAGTACCATAGTAGATGGTACAAGAGATGATTTTGTTGTTATGGTATCCAACAACACAGGATCAGGATGCCATTTGAAAAGAAATCAAATAATTGGCCATACTAATTCAGTGTTGTGTGATACTGATAACCAAAATCAACTTAAGGGGAAGATAGTTGAGGATCTGGAGAAGCTGCAAACTTGTGCAGTCCAAGCTAGACCTGAAGCTCCTCAATCGGATGAGAAAGCATTCAAGGAAGCTTTGTACAATATGCTGGCTAAATCCAATATACCATCTGAACAATTGGAACAAGCTCTACCATGTCTCGCAAGATATAGAGACGTGTTCAGCTTGCCCAATGATCCTCCAACTACTACACCTTATTTGACCTGTAAAAAAAATACAGGCGATGCAGCCCCTATGGCAAAAAGGTACCACAGGACTGCTATTAATTTACGGCTACATGTTCATGAGCATGTCCAAGATATGCTCAAAAAGGGTGTAATTGAGCCATCAAAGTCGCCTTGGGCAGCTCCGTTATTCCTTGTAGGTAAAAAGGATGGTACCAAGCGACCAGTAGTGGACTTTAGGGGTATAAATGATGTTACCAAGGATGATAAGTATCCCATTCCTAGAATGGATGACTATCTAGACTGTTTAGGTAAAGCCAAATTTTATACCACCTTAGATCTCAAATCAGGGTATTGGCAAGTGCCAATGGATGAGGAAAGCAAAGAAAAAACTGCTTTCATATGCCAAGAAGGGCTATATCAATTTAAAGTCATGCCCTTTGGCCTAAAGAATGCACCAGCTGAATTCCAGCGTATGATGGAAAGAGTTTTGCATCCATATGTGTGGAAAATCTGTCTAGTTTATATAGATGATATTATTGTGTTCTCAAATACGTTTGAGGAACACCTAGTTAATCTAGAGCTAGTCCTGCAAGCTCTAAGAAAGGCTCATTTGACCTTGAAGCCGGAGAAGTGTGAATTCCTGCCTGAGAGAGTTCATTTTTTAGGACATATTTTAAATTCGGATGGAGTTTCCCCAGATCCGAAAAAGGTCAAAGCAATAGATGATTTCCCATTCCCAGAGTCTAAACGTAAACTGCAAAGGTTTTTAGGTATGTTGCAGTGGTGTAAGAAGTTCATACCAGGGTTAGCTAAACATGCTGAACCATTGTATAAATTAACTGGGAAGAACTGTGTTTGGGAAGTCACGGAGGTTCACCATCAGGCTTTTAGGAGCCTGAAAGAAGCACTATTGTCAGTGCCATTCCTAAGGTATCCAGTTTTGGACGGGTCTGCGGACTTTGTCCTTCAGACAGATGCCAGCGGAACGGCACTAGGAGCAGTCCTTTACCAAGAGACCAAGTCCGACCACTGGGTAATTGCGTACAACAGCAGAATTTTAAAGGCGGACGAGAAAAAGTGGTCAGCCACGGAAAGGGAGTGCTTGGCAATAGTGTATGGTTTAAAGTTATACAAGCACTACTCAGTAGGTCATAGGGTGATCATAAGAACTGATCACAAACCTTTATTGTCAATGAAGGTCAATGCGATGACCAATGGTAAGTTGAAGAGATGGTACTCATTCATCTCTCAGTTTAACTATAAACTAGAGTATGTGCCTGGAAAACAAAATGCCATGGCAGACTTTTTGTCTAGGATGGATGAACCAGACGATTAAGCGGAAAAGATACCGCCAAAATGGGAACATATGTTCTCAGAGGATAAACGAGAGTCTGGAAATCTGAAAGATCTTGAGGCACAGCTTATTGAGAAAAAGCATCTCAATTTGGTAAAGAGATTCAGAATTCTGACAGATCGGAATCCTGAAGACGGTACTCCGTTATATCCGGAGCCTAAAGGTAAGAAAAATCAGAGGACTGATATAAGTCCGAGATTTACTCAAATTTATCCAGAAGATTCTGAGGGTGATCCAGAATCAATCTCCCCTGCAGACTTGGTAAATGCCGTAACCACAAGGAGCATGGCGAAAGAAGCGGAGAAGAGTGATCAGGCTCAGATCCAGCCTGATGGCAATCAGGGTAATGAAAAGGTAAGTAGGGGAAACCAGGAAAAAAATAAGGAAAAAAGAGTTACCTGGTTATACCCAGAAAAAGAACCAGAGTTTACTTTGGCAGATCCCAATGAAAATGAGTTGCCAAAAGGGCTAATTAGAGATGATCTCATGGCCCTCTTGCAGAGAAAGGATGAGGTATTACGACCATATTTTGATAGATTGGGTCCAAATGGGACAACCAAGTATCACAGTGGATTTTATATCCAGAATGAAGTGTTATACCGCGAAGCCGGACAGGGATCGGATGATCAAGTGGTCGTCCCATCCTGCCTTAGGGACAATACTTTGCACCAGTACTACGGTGCCGTAATGATGACTCATCAGGGGTTCAAAAGGACCCTTGCTATGATTAAAAAATGGTTCTGGTGGCCTGGAATTGAAAAGGATGTCAGGCACTGGATAAAATTTTGTCCAGTATGTCAAATGGCTAATCAGGGAAACACGGAAACTTCCCACTGATACCAATTATTCCACAAGGTCCTTTTGACATAGTATCAGTGGATATCGTGGGTATTTCTCCACTCAGTGAGAAGAGACCGTATGTCATAGTCTTTCAGGACTATTTTACAAAGTGGGTTGAAGCTGAACTGATCCCGGATCAGTCAGCTAGCACCGTTGTAGATACCTTTCTACAATCTATTGTATTTAGACACGGGACTCCACGGAGACTACTCAGCGATAGAGGAGGTTGTTTTACCTCAGATCTGATGAAAGAGATCTGCAAGTTATTGGAGTGTCAAAAAATTTATATGACAGCCTACCATCCACAAGGTAATGGTATGGTAGAAAGGTTCAATCAGACACTCATAAAGCAGCTCAGAAAGGTGGCCATTGAGGAAAAAGATAATTGGCCGAGATACTTGAGAGCCGTGGTGTTTGCTTACAATGCCACACCACATGCAGCCACGGGGCAATCCCCATTCTCATTGCTTAGAGGTCATGAGGCAACCTTCGGGTTAAACTTATCGAAAGCATATGATATTGTAATGCCGGACAGCAATGCAGAGGCATATAAATTTGTGTTGACAAATCATTTAGTCAACCTTTACGAGGATATTGCCAAAAATATCCAGAGTGCTGCCGAAAAATCGAAGAAATACTTCGATAAAAAGTCCAAGCAAAATGGGTTCAAAGAAAAGGACTGGGTTCTGCTCAAAGTAGACAAGCAGAAAAAATTAGGACTACCATGGTCCGGTCCATTCATAGTTACGGACATTTCGCGAGAAGCAGAGAATGTTGTCACCATTGTACATTGGGACAACCCGCTAAATCGCCAAACTGTTTCAATCAGCAGGTTGAAACATTTTCGTTAGGAGACCACTAGGGTCTTACCACGAATAGCGCGAGCCAATCAGGACACGCCACGTGACGAAAATACGTCACTTTCCAATATGGCACAAACAGTTACGACTGGAGCACCAAACCAAATGAAATCATTTGGAAATTCGCTCAAGGCAAATCTATGCGCGATCTCGCGCAGATTTTTTTTAATTATGTACATATCTCGCCCGTGTAGGTACTAATTTTAATTAAAAAATGTATTATTTTGTAATATTTATCGCGTTTATGTAGTGTATGTATTTATGTATGTATTTTGTAAATTTTTCATATTTATTTCAGACTTTGGGAAAAATTCTTCGGAATTTTAGACCAAAGTGACAACCCAAAATATTTCGGATATTTTTTCCAAAAAATTAACTTTCAAATTTTTCATTTTTTCTAAAATCAAATTATAGCTGCCCCGCTTATCTGAATTCTAAACTTCTATCGGAAGGAAGAAGTAAAACATTCTCCGAATCGCATAAAAAGGAAATTAGCAGAACTGTTAAATTAAACTTTTTCAGCGTTGGAAAATTTTTAAAATTTTTACAAATTTATTCGAAAGAGAAAAACATTTCGAAACGAAAAGAAATGGGAAAAGGCGCGCGGAACCGCCAACAAGCTCCGACGTGCGAGTGGTCGCACACAGAGCGCCACGTCGAATTTGGCAGGGCCCAGCACCGCCAAGATAATCGTTTTTTCTTCATCGACGGTAAGTTTCGAACTTATTTTTATCGAATATTCTTGGAAACCGCAGGTAATGCCCAGAAGTCACTGGAAGACCAGCTCGGCCCCCCAAAGGGCAGATGAGGTTAGAACTTAGAGGGAACGAAAAATGGGAGTACTGAGAAGTGGAAGCTCGAAGCCAAGCAGGGAATTTCCAATTTGGAAATATACCTGATACCACCGAGAGCTATATGATTCAAGGGAAACCTAGAACCTTGGGTTCAGCCCGTTCAAGTTTTATCATTCAAAAATTTATCAAAAATTATTTATTTTCAAATCAAATCAAATTATATCACTTTTTCGATATCTAAATTATTAAAAATTATCAATCTCGAGCGCTATAAAAATTGTAAATACAGCGCCATAAATGGAGCGTAGTTGGTCGCTCAAGCAGCTGGTCAGAGATTGGTGTCCGATCAAGTGGTGGACAATCTACCCTCCCCAACATATAGAGGTAGCAAGGGTAAGATTTGGTAAGGTGTTAGTTGCCTACCAGCTCAATGTTTGTATATCAGTGGCTCACCTAACAACCTGCACTAAATTTATTTTCTGCGAAACTTGACCCGCTTGGTGTTGTGGTACTGCTGTAGTATAGACCCAAAAATGCGCTGAAAAAAAGGGGAATAAACACTAAAATTAATAGTATCTTATGTTTAGATTATAAGGTCAAGAGGGCGGTGCAAATCCATGAACTGGATCAGTGGTTCAAAGCCACATTTGGGTACTGGCCGGCTAATCCCAAGGAACCAATATTGGTAGACATCGGGAAAGTCAGCCAGATACTCCACTTCATCGGAGAAGTATCAATCTTCAGAGGACAGCCAGTTTGTGGATTCGATGTCGAAAAAGTTAACCAGGATAAAGTCGCCGCCTTGTTTAAAACGAGAGAGGTCGACAATCCAATGGGAAAACAATTTGCCCGATATGTAAGCTTCACGCTGACCAACGGTCAAACGTACGTTATCGATACGACGTCAATGATACTCAAAGAATGGACCAGCCTCCACGACTTTTTGAATTCCAACATGCTGTTCGCCGGATACTCGGTATTGGAGGATTTGGTAAGTATTTATAACGTATGTGGTGCAGGGCGAGACAATAAGGACAGAGATAAAACTGTGCCCTTACGGGAACATCTAAGGAAGACCAAAGGTCGGTACTTCGATTTAGACCATTTTGCCCTAACCATGGTAGGGGTTAACCTGGAGAAAAAATGTTTTCAGACAGGTATCTGTCCCGAAACCTTCCTGTTAAAGGGATTGTTCACGGAATTCTATTTGATAGACGTGGGCCCTTATCAATATGACTTTTCATTAAAGGCGAACCATGATCAGTTTGCCAAAAGAGGTATATTGCCGGAAGAGCTTAGGTACGCCGCTTTAGACGCATATTACTCTTTATTGGTCATGTTTGCTGCGATTCACTATGGCATGGCCGATCAGCTGCTCATGCAAATGCAGATTTTCGACCATGACAAGGTTGATCCCAAACAGATCAATACTGTTGCCCTACATTTTTACCAACAATACTTAATGATTCCAGGCAACGTCAATAGAGAAATGGGGCTAGGCACCCCAGTCATGGAAACTGATCAGGTACAGCCTAACATGGTCTATCACATGATGAAATGTGAAATGTATAACCGTTGGGCCGTACAAATGCAGGGAAATAACACGGGTTATTATACCGCACCCACGGAGTGTAATCCCGTGCATCCTCAGGGAGTTCAACTGCCAAGTGGTTTGTACCAACTGCTTCCCAGAGATAACAAACCGATGAAGGACGACGGATACACTGAAGACAGTGATCCCGACGAAATCCAGGACGTTCAGATACCAGACTGGGTTAACATCGCAAAGGATATCTTGGAAAATCTCAAGTTAGGTGGAACCTATTGGGATTTAGACGGTAAGATTTCTTTGACGTTATATGAAAACGCCAAGCTATACTGGCAACAGGCCGGGAAGCCCGATCAAATTCCTGAAGAAGTGGTTTCAGCGAACAACCACTACCCAGTGGGTATTGAAGATCACAGACAGGCCTATAAAACCAATTTTTATACGCCAAATTTGGCCAAAATTTCAGGTATGTTAGATGAGCGAAACTTTGCGGAGTTAGAGGTCATCTGTGAATCCATGCCATTGGCCTATCATTTGGCATGGCCTCACTCAAGAGCGGAGTGCGATTACGAAACTAGCGCTCTGCTGAATTATAACTTTTTAAATAGTTATACTAGAGAAGGAGAGGAAATGATAAAGAGAATGTCCTGGAAGTCAGGCGACCGCCTGGCTTATTATTTAGAGCTAGCAGCAACGCTACCGCTGTCGGAACCCCGCTTTCCATCTAAAAAGGGGTATACGCGTGGCAAAATCAGTTCCGATTTGTCCCGTTACGATTTCGAGAAGCCGAAGAAATATTGCAAATTGGTGGCGACAAATCGCTATTGAAGGAAGGAGCCTACAAGGTAAATCCTTACTTTTATGTAACTTTCTACTATGTAGGCTTCGAGACTTTGACGCCGGGACTGCGGTATCCGATGACGGAAGATGCATCGCCGACCGATTATCCAATTACTTATGCACCGAGAAATCCGCTCGAGCTCAGACCGGAGTTTGTCAGCAAAAGCTTCCGGGAGAGAATGATTGCTTCAGAGATGCCTGGGTATACACTAACCTATACCCCAGCCGGTGAGTTGGTATCAAAAGTACCATTAAATCGTCCCTCAACTTCCCAAACGGCGCAAGCCGGAGGGACGGGACAGGTTAAAACGCAGCCGCAAGCGCCAGCGCCAGTGGTCAAAGCTATACAACCAGCCTTGGACACTGCTGCTATGCAAGCAGCTGCAGTAGTAGTCGTGGTGCCACCGCCAATGCAACCAGCGGTGGCACAGCCGACTCAAGTAGCTCAGATACAGCAACCGGCCGAGCCTGAGCCAAAAGTTGTCACCATTATGCAATCGGTACCTCCGGCACCAGCTGTGTTACCAGCTAAAGTAAAACAGCTCTTGCCGAAGATACGAAATTCAGACTCTGAGTCCAGTTCAGAGGAGGATGTTGAAGAAGAAGAAGAGGGTGAAATTCTGGAATCTGAGGGCCAGACATCGGAAAATAAGGACGCGATGGAGGCCAAGACTCAGAAACAGGCTATTGAGGAGGAGAAAATCCAGACTCAAATTGACGAAGCAGTCACTAAAATGTGGGGGATCGATGTCAGACTGGAGAAGATGCAGGAAGCATCCCAGGAGATACCTGTGAAGGCCAAAGATCCTAAGGATCACGACCGACAAGCGAAGCACGAGGCCCTACAGGCCAAAATCCAAGAACAGAAAAGGCTGACGCAGCAGGAATTCCTGCGTCAGAGGGCAATCCAAAGGAAGCTGAAGGAGCAGGCACTAGCCGATGACAGCTCAGATTCAGCTATTGCAGCAACAGAGCTAATGAAGAGGGGAAGAATTGCTGAGGAAGGAACTCCTGGAGTTTATTCCCCAGATAAGGTTCAGCAGATGTTAGCTGAAGGTATGTCGGAAAAATTTATCCGACACTTGGCCAGGGAAAAAGTAAGGCGCAGAAAAAGGATAGGTAAGGCCAGACGATGTAGATTTGCAGCTTAAAGTCAGCAGCAACAGGGAATGGCCGCCACCGGATCTGAAAACGACGCCTACGATACGGCCGAGGAGACCACGACCCCAGAATATTCGACAAGTCAAAAGTCGAAAACGGAGACTACGAAAAGTCAGACGAGGACGGAGACTGCCAAGAGTCAGACGGGAACGGAGACCTCCAAAGGCCAGACGAAATTGGATAGGACAACAGCGTCCACTGCATCGTACACTCAGATGCGAACGGTATCGAAAACCGGCGGAGAGGTTAGTACATCATCTGGCAAGAGTAAATCCGTGCCTACCAGCTATACCACAAGAAGTAGCAAACCTGCGGGAAGCGTTTTGGTAAAGCCCGATCTTGAATCGGAGGAAAAGTTGATCAAGAAGGTCAAACTGGATGTGGTAGTTAATAGACCCGAAAGGGAGCCACAGCAGTTTGTCACTCCTGGTCAATTAGCTGAAACTCTGATTGATTATTGGGAGTGGCAACAGGAACAAAGGCGCCTAATTGGGCCGATCTCATTCGAAAATCCAGAGATCGCCAATTATTTCGCCTTTGATCGCCAAGAACGGCCGATCATTTATAGAATGGTCAATGATGCCATGGCCAAAATTCATGAAAATTACCGCCAGCAGTTCGAAATGCATGGCAGATTTATGTTTGATGGAGAGCGCATCCCTGAGGAAATCTGGGAATGGATCATTTTAATTCTTATTTCCAGATGGCTTCAGGATTATGATGCCTCAGACGTTTTTACGGCCATTAGGTACGTGACCCTAATGATATTTCTACAGTTGGACTTCGCTCCGATCACGCCAACAGCAATTGGTAGGTGGTATGCCCAAGATGTTCGTTCGCGAATAGACAACTAGTCGTTGAGGCCCAGGGAAACCGCGTAGACGATGTCTACATTGCAGCCTTTAATCAATATATCTTTATGGGCTCGCAAAGGTTAAACCAGATAGGTGTTAAGAGGAAGGCACCAGGCGATGACAGGTCCCAAGCTGATAAATATCAGTGAACGGCTGCCAAGAGCCCAAGTAAGTTTAAAGTGCCTAGACTCCCTCCGGCTAAGAAACAACCGCCGATGATACAACAATCATCTACTGCGACCAGCCAGAGGTCGTATAGTGAAGCTGCTAGCACTTCCTATAAAAGTCTGCTTTCTCGGTCAAAATCAATATCATCAAAATCTTTAAATTCAACTTTCCGGACTCAAAAACCTCAGCGCAGCAGCTCCACTAGCAGTGGTCCAACACAAAGGCAGCAGGGGAGAGATGATATGTTCTCAAACCCGGTCCCGTACAGGGGTAGACCGGGGTATGACCAAGGTCAACCCAGAGGAGGCTTCAGAGGGTGCCCTCAGTGACCCTTCAGAGGCCGAGGAACCTGGCAACACCAAGGTCAAGACCCGGATGCACAGTTCCACAATCCGAATTTCATGCCGCTTGGTAGACGCGGCGGAGGCCAACAAGGCCGTAATCAAGGCCAGGATGGAGGTCAGACCTGAGGCCAACCAGGTCAGAGGGGGTACTATCGAGGTAGACCTCGAGGAGGTTACCGAGGCGGCGGGCAGCAGCAGTAATTAGCCGCATAAATTTTGGCGCAAAAATCATCTTTCCCCATTTATTTTTATTAATTTCATAAAATACAAAATCCAAAAACACTAATAAAATCACAAAAACCCAAAAAAATCAAAAAACCCAAAAATACTATTTAAATTTTCGGTGCTGCTGGCCATCTAAAATTTTCTTTTGGACAAACTGGTGCAAAACGCAACCGCAAAAACATTTTAAATTTTTGGCCACATTTTTCGCTCAATTTTTAGCGCATTTTAAAATTTTGTGATACTCGTACATTCCCGCGTCGTCTTTTTGTATCGTAATATAATCTCGTATTTTAGTTTAATTTAGAAAAAATAGAGACGTGGGGAAATCGATTTGCATGCGGTTAGACCCACGGCCAATGAATTGACACAACATGCAGACCGAGCGGCCGAGCCCAAAGCCGACCACATTTGGCACCGACATCACCCTCGTACTCCTTAGGGCAGGAGGTTATTCCATCAACGCTGAGGTCAAAATGGGCGTCACTTGCCAGCCATTGCGGCGAAGCCCTTGGTATTCGTTGTGTCCAATGACCAGCACAGGAGTCCGATTTGGACAGACTGTGAAACAGGAGTCCGAGTGAGACAAACTGTTTATCAGGAGTCAGCCGGAATTGTAGATTTTTTCTTTTTTGATTAATTCTTTTTAATGCCGGGGTAACCCGGCCAAAAGTTTTTTTTTCTACCTCCCGTAAGTCGGTTTCGACGCGCGAGGGATGTTGGGCACCCTGTTGATGCCAATTCGTGTGGGGAAATCGACATGCAAATCGACAAAATGGACGACCAGCGGTGCAGACATTTGCATAGAAATGGAGCGCCAAAGAAAGACCAAAAAGATATAGTGAAATCATTCATTCACTATTATCGTTATTTTTATATTATTTTTGTTATTGCTGGCGTTCATTAAAACTTCCCAACACTTCATCCTATTTTACATAATATTCATTGTGGTCAGTCCACATTCTTTTACATATTCGTCGGATATATTGTTTAATATATTTGTTTATTTATTTAGATTATTTGCATCGACCAAGGCGGAGGGCCAGAGGATAAGGCGCCAGCTTACACCAGGAAAGCTTTGGGAAACCCCTTACGGGTTATACCCAAGTAAGTTTATCCCTGAAGGGATTCCTTCTCTCAGCTAGGAGACTGCGGAGGTCCTTGGTAAGGCCCCCATACTTAGAGTTAAATTTCTCTTTGTTGTTGTAGGTCTGGGGAACCGGACTGTTGCACTATCACCGAGGCTTAGCCAAGGGATCAGTTCTAACAGGTCAGTTCAGACCAGATATATCTTTTCTTACGCCTCTTAAGGAAAGACCTGCACAACAAGTTTACCTTGTATGTAAACCTATCAATTTAAAACCCTCTCATCAAAAACGGTTGTATCATTTCAGCTTTCCTGTGCATATGTATTTATGTGATGCATTGACACAATTCTGTGGTGGATTTCTTATGAGTTTTGATTATGTTACGTACATTACATATTGTATTTCCCTTCCCTTCATTTGTCATTTTTCTTCTTTATTCTTGAATTTCCCCTTTACGTATCGCATGCTCTCTTCCATTTTCACTTCTCTTATGTTATTCACTCATCGTTCCTTTCTAATGTACCCGCTATTACTGTATTTCTATTGCTATAATATGGATTTCCTACAGCATAAAGTAATGACACTTTCGAAAAGATTAATACTTCTAACTGCCATTCCAAGGTTCCCTAACTGGTCTAAGATGATAGAGGGAGTTTCCAGCAGTTTTTTACATAGTTATTTCGATGTACCAAACATTCTAAAGAATGAAACCAGAAAAAAACCACTAAAAAACCATAGAAAAACAAAAAAAACCAATAAAAAACCAAAAACTCGAAATTTCAAGTTTGGTTTTTGCCAACCCTGCTTAAATATTCATCTACAAACAGGTAATAGCTCGAGTCTTTTTGCAAAAAAATGTCAGTTTATTGGCGAAATAAGATGCAAGTTAATGAGAAACGTTCAAAAATCACATCTGAAATGATTTTGAGGGATTTTTAAGCAAGGAAACTAAAAAAATGATTTTTCCTCATAAGGAAAATTTTTTTGGCGTTTTTCCTCCAATGAGACAAGAAGTTTTGAGCAAAACAAAAGCACTGGACTATGTATGCCGGGCCTAGGCAGTGTCTATTAGCCGGATACTGCGAATATAATTGTTTATATCCGCAGTATACTGTTAATAGCACCGTTTTTCCTCAAATGGGGTCTTTTGACGAAAAAAATTTTGAAATGAGGAAAGCAGTTTGGGTATGGTTCTCATTGAGGAAAAAATTTTGGGGAATTCAAAACCGAAAAGATGCGCTCTGGTGTACTTAAAAGGGTCAAAATCTCAAAATTTTCCAGCGCTTCGCGCCGGTCATGGGTATAATAATAACTATATTCTATCAGGCGCGGCCGTTAGCATATCGACTTTGACTTATTAATTAATGCTCAACAGTTTCTATCAATCAAGTTAGCTCGTTTCATTTTCTAATCGCTTACAGTCAATTATGTCGCCAAAAATAGAGATTTTTCATCAATTCTCTCAACTTTTTCTCTCGATGATTGGAATTTTTTAAACGTTTGCAATCTGAACTTTTGCGTTTATTGAAGGTGGAAATTGAAGACATCATTCTAGACTGCGATTTTAAAACTTTTGTTCACGAATTATCTGTTGAAAATATTTATTTTTCAGCATTTTACAGGGTTGGCAAAAACCAAACTTTTGAAATTTCGACTTTTTAGTTTTTTAGTGGTTTTTTTGGTTTTTCTATGGCTTTTTAGTGGTTTTTTCTGGTTTAATTCTTTAGTATGTTTGGTACATCAAAATAACTATGTAAAAAACTGCTAGAAGCTCCCTGTATCATCTAAGACTAGTTAGGGAGCCTTAAAATGGCAGCTAGAAGTATCATACCTGTACTTGGGGGGGTTGGGGGGGACCCCCCCAACTTGGCCAACCCAGTACCCAAAATGATTTCCCCCCCCAGTTGGGAAAAAATTAAAAAAATTTGCTAAAAAGTGTATGTTTTTTGGCCTTTTTTGGGAAAAATTTCGACTTTTTCCTACCCCCCCCCCAAAATTTCGGATTTACCCCCCCCCCCAACTGGTCGGAGGTCTTACAGGTATGAGAAGTATTAATCTTATCGGAAGTGTCATTATTTTATGCTATAGGAAATCTCTATTAGCAATAGAAATACAGTAATAGTGAGCACATAAGAAAGGAACCATTAGTGAAGAACATAAGAAAAGTAAAAATGGAACAGAGCATGCGATATGTAAGGGGCAAATTCAAGGAAAAGAAGAAAAATTACAAATAAAGAGAAATATACAATACACAATGTAAGTAATCAAAACTCAAAAGAAATCAATTACAGAATTGTTTCAATGCATCACATATATACATATGCACAGAAAAGTTGAAATGACACAATACCGTTTTCGATAAGAGGGTTTTAAATTGATAGATTACTACGAGTATAGTTATTACGAATATTGTTGAAGGTCACACATAGACATTTCAGATGTTTCCAAATTTTTGCTTTTCAAACCTGTCTGCGAGCTATAACTACAGCAAATGGGTCTTATTATATATACTATTCTCGCTTGCATGATAGATATACATATTTTTGCACAATTTTTTCTACTTAGTAGTGACGTCAAGTCACATAAAAATGAGCCACTCAAAAACTCTTCTCTTTGTTAACCTACAGTATGCTTAACTGATCTGTATAAAATTTTATTTTTGTCTCATTTATTTTTTGAAATTTCGAGCTAAGAAAATTGAAAAGCTCACCGTTACGATAAATTCAGGATATTAAACTCAATCATATTTTATAACATTTTGATGATGATATGGATCAATGGATGTCACCCCCTATGGTCGAAGTACACTCCACGAAAGATTTAGCATCTACTTTTTTGTGAGCAAATTATAGCAAAGCATACCTGTAAGACCTCCGACCAATTGGGGGGGGGGGGGGGGGTAAATCCGAAATTTGGGGGGGGGGGGGTAAGAAAAAGTCGAAATATTTCCCAAAAAAGGCCAAAAAACATACACTTTTTTGAAAATTTTTTTAATTTTTTCCAAACTGGGGGGGGGGGGTTAGAAGGTTCATTTTCCAGCGTTTTAGAAAGAAATCCAAAAATTTTTCCGGCGCTCCGCGCTGGTCCAAGAACTAAATAAAATTAGATGATTCTAATCACCGGTTTTTTTTCCTCAAATGGGGTCTTTTGAGGAAAAAAATTTCGAAATGAGGAAAAAAAGTTTGGGTATGGTTCTCATTGAGGAAAAAATTTTGGGGAATTCAAAACCGAAAAGATGCGCTCTGGTGTACTTAAAAGGGTCAAAATCTCAAAATTTTCCGGCGCTTCGCGCCGGTCATGGGTATAATCTTAACTATTTTCTATCAGGCGCGGCCGTTAGCGTATCTACTCCGACTTACTAATTAATTCTCAACAGTTTCCATCAATCAAGTTAGCTCGTTTCATTTTCTAATCGTTAACAGTTCATCACAGGGTTTATTTTGCACACCGCAACCAAATTTCGGGCTGTGCAACCAAATTTTTTCTGCCAAGTTGCACAGTGCAACTTGAGGCCTGACTGCTCTTTTGATAAAGTTATTGGGTTTTCTGTCCAGAGATGCATTTTTATGCATTCTAAAATAGAAAAAAAATTTTCAATTAATTTATAATTTTCTATATTATTCTAGTACGCGGTTAGAAAAGGTCATTCTAGTTAGTGCTTAAGGTTCTAATTATCATCATATTATGGTTAAATGTTTGATCCTGTATTGTTTTTTGAAGAAGTTGATGAAAACCAACATTTTTCTCGATAATTTTCCCAAAATTGCGATCTTCACAAAAAATTTGAATTTTGACTTTTATGTGATTAAAACATTTTGAGTGTAAGACAATGCTAGAAATTTTTGGCGCTTGAAAGCCGCTGGCCTAGTTTTTGGATTTGACATTGTCCCAATGAAAATTCATTAAATTCACCGAAAATCAAACCTTCTGTCCGGGAAATAAAAGGTGAAAAGATTCATTTTTCAGCGTTTCAGAATATTGAAATCCCGAAAAAATTTTCGGCGCTACGCGCCGAACTAATTACTCTAGTCTAGTTCAATTAAATTTTTCATTTGGTCTCCAAAACTCAAAAATTGGGTTTTAAATGCCTAAAACCGACGCGGATCGAATGAAATGTCAAGAAAACAGTTTGCGATGGTTTTTCCGATAAATTTAAGCAAATTTGTCGATTTTAGAGTGAGCAACTAAAAATTTATCTGTGCAACCAAAATTTTTCCCCAAGTTGCACATTGCGACCTGGCCTGTGCAAAAAAACCCTGGTTCCATATGTCGCCCAAAATTGAGATTTTTCATCAATTCTCTCAATTTTTTCTCTCGATACTTGGAATTTTTTAAACGTTTGCAACCTGAACTTTTGCCTTCATTGAAGATAGTGATCGAAGACACTACTAGACTGCAATCTGTTCATGAATATCTGTTGGAGAGATTTATTTTCCAGCGTTTTAGAATATAAAAACCCGAAAATTTTTCCGGCGCTCGGCGCCGTAATTTGAAACAAATTACAGTTCATCAGTTTGATTTTAATTTATTTCTCAACGTTGTGAAGATTCATTTTCCAGCGTTGTAGAAAGTGAAAATCAAAAAATTTTTCTGGCGCTCCGCGCCGGACCAAAAACTAAATAAAATTAGATGATTCTAATCGGAGCCACAGAAATGTCAATATAGAGCGGATAAATTCCTGAGAACTCTATCGTTAACATGCTTCACCTGCTTCTGTACATTAATATATTCTTCATGAGCTCATTTTTAACTAACGTAACCAGAATTTTCTCAATTTTTTCCTCATTTTTGCAGGTTTCTGACTCCAAATACAACAAAATGCTTGGGTATGCTCCTAAAATGCATAAAAAAGCATCCATAGCCACATTATAAACGTTTTTAAAAATGAGGAAAATTTTTGGAAAATGAGGAAAATAATTTTGGGTCCGGTTCTCATGTGGAACAAATTTTCGAGGAAAAAAACGGTGATTCTAATCGGAATCACAGAAATGTTGACAGCGGATATATTCATGAGAACTCTATCGTTAACTTGCTTTATCCGCTCCTATAGAACGCCAATATATTCTTGATGAGCTCATTTTGACTAACATAACCAGAATTTTCTCAATTTTTTCCCTCATTTTTGAAGGTTTCTGACTACAAATACAACAAAATGCTTGGGTATGCTCCTCCTAAAATGCATAAAAAAGCATGGGTAGCCACATTATAAACGTTTTTACAAATGTGGAAAATTTTTGGAAAATGAGGAAAAAAATTTTGGGTCCGGTTCTCATGTGGAAAAAATCTTCGAGGAAAAAAAACGGTGGTTAGCACTGTTTTTTTCCCCCCGGGCCTTTTCCCCAAATGGGGAAAGGGATCAAAATTTTTTCCCCCATTTTCCGGAGTCGTTTTTTCGCTTAAAAATGCTCACAGACGCTTTATTTACGTGTTTTTGAGCCTTTTCAAGCCTGCTGGTGTTTTTAGACCCGTTAATTCATTAAAATTGAGGAAAAAATTGAAATTTTCGAGTTCAAAGTTTAATCAACAAGCATTGGAACAAATTTTCAAGCAAACTATCCAAAGGCATAATGACTTTGAGAATTACATGAGAAATCGATGGTTAGGTTCTCTATGATGACAAGTGAGAGCCCAAAATGGATGTTAATGTTTCCGGCGCCCAGCGCCGGAAAAATTTTTTGGGTATTAATATTCTGCGACGCTGGAAAATCAATTTTCCGAACATTTATTTCAAGAATTAGATTTGAATTTTGTGTTCAAAAGTCGTAATTTCTAGAATTTTACTTGAAAAATTTTAAAACCAGTATAATATATTTGTAAACTCTCATACTTGGTCGAAAATATGAGTATGCAGGGTATAAATTTCCGAAAGATATTTCCATGAAGCGTTTGAATTGATTTTACGTTAGAAAAGAAATAATCGCATCAAAAAGCTTAGAGACTTAACGTACTGATCTTTTTCCGAAGGAAAAAATGTGAATCTTCATTAAATATCATGATAAAATATTGAAGATTACCAATGAAAACATGAGATAATACGTTCAAGATGAATTGAAAACTATTATAGATTATATGATAAATGAAGGTAGACGTGCTAAAAGCCGCGCCTGAGCTAAGTAATGCATAATAATGATTATTAAAGTTATAAACGGCGCACGTGAATTCATGAGCGGAGAAATCAACATTTGTTACAGCGTTGCTACAGTAATAACGAAATAAAAAGTATTCCGGTTAATTACATATATCTCAGCAAAGAAGCAACCAATTTCAGCGTGCGATGGTGAATCTTGCATAATTATCAGGGTTGGCAAAAACCCAGTTTTTGAAATCTTCATTTTTGGGTTTTTGGGTTTTTGGGTGGGTTTTTCTGGGTTTTTGGTGGGTTTTTCTAGGGTTTTTGTTCCAGTTTTGTACTAATGAATGATCATTTTACTTAAAATATATATGAGAATGTTATTTTTAACGTATAAAGTGTATTAAATTGCTGAACAGTGTTCAAGACTGACTATACATTTGGTTGTAACATATTTACACGAGTCACGCGACTGCACATTGCACAACGATTTTATCGATTTGGCTCATTAAAACGATT
This sequence comes from Romanomermis culicivorax, assembly GCA_963922205.1. Taxonomy (NCBI): domain Eukaryota; kingdom Metazoa; phylum Nematoda; class Enoplea; order Mermithida; family Mermithidae; genus Romanomermis; species Romanomermis culicivorax. The sequence continues at coordinate 137,147 of CAWUHX010000292.1, forward strand.
GGCTGTTTATTGAATTTTTTATTGCATGATCTAAACACTAAAAATTGAAATGTCACTTTAAAAAATTGAAAATTACGGAAATCAAATTTCACGCTTCGGCTTCGCTCACTTCATCAGATTCACAGTCACGGGAACTTTCTAGCAGCCCAAAGTTTGTCTTAACGGATACCAGTTTGCGCACTGTTTCCGTCGACATTTGATTTCGCAGCTTGGAATGTATGAAGCCAAAGGTAGAGAAGTTTTTTTCCGAAGATGTGGTAGAGACAACGAGCGAAAAAACCTCAATTAACTTTTTATACATGTAATACATTGAAACAAATAACATGTTATCTATATGTACCTTCAGAGCGATTCGTTGAACCAGCGGCCAGTCAGCTCCATCTGTGAGCCAATACTCAAGGACAGACTTTTTCTTTTTGACGAGCAACTGGTCTGGTAGCGAAATGGGTTATTTTGTTTTTTTAATTTTGCCTCAATCATGTATTGCGTCAATTCTTGATACACAGCACTTTTTTGGTCAGCTAGTTCTGGATTTGCCACAGGGAAATTAACGATGAAATCCTCAATCTCGTTCTGGATTTGCCACAGGGAAATTAACGATGAAATCCTCAAATTAACGATGAAATCCTCATTTTAAAAGAATTAAGAAAAACCCAAAAACCCAAATTTTGTCAAAAAAATGCACCCAGAAAAACCCAAAAACCCAAAAACCCAAAAACCCAGGTCTTGCCAACCCTGATAATTATCAATTGTCTTCAACATAGCGTTGCGATATTTGAATATCACTGGCGTTTTTTCATTTTGACATCATGATTTACTGTAGTCAAAAATTTCAAATTCCGATATGATAGTTACCAAACTTTTCAGAGCGGGTTCTCTCATTTGACGTGAATTAGATTACGTCTTAATGGACTCTACCATACGAAACTTAGATTTTCTGACCGGAAAAAGAATGCTGGTTCTGAATCTGCTTTTGTTTTTTCCCGATTTGTAATATTTTTGGAGCTATCTGTTCCGGAATACAAAATATTCAATTATCACCTGAATCGACGTGGGCGCGAAGCGCCGGAAAATTTTGAGATTATGACATTCTAAAATGCATCAAAATGCATCTTTTCTGTATCCGATCCCCAAAATTTTCTTCCCCAAATGGGGAAAGAGCCCAAAATTTTTTTCCCCTTTCCGACTTTTTTTTCCCGAAAAAGCACGATTTGAGGAAAAAAAAACAGTGGTGGTTAGGTTAGTGCCTTGCAATATAGGGCCTACTATCAACCGTACGAAAAAAACAGTAAATCTCACGACACTGATTTTCCACTAAAAATTACAACTTGCGGATCATATTGCGCATTTGTCAACTATTCTTCATACCATTTGGCACATTTCAAACACTTTATTTTTTTATAATTATCATTATTTGTATACAAATTCGTTAAAATTCATTCGGCTTACATGATAAAGTCGTCGATCTCAATATATGAGGAAACTGTAATGAAAAGAGTATAGTCAACTTGAGGATGCCCAAATTATTGAAATTCACGCCATCCACAAGATCAAAATATTTATCTTGTGGTCGATGTTCAGAGTTCACCAATTCGCTGTGCAAGTTGAAGATTATTATATTTCTGCCTCTTTCGGCTGGCCTGAGTGATCACAAGTGTTCTGCGAGGGATTGAAGTTTCCTGCAAGGAGCAAATTATATCGCAAGAATTTACGGAAATGTAAAGAAATTTCGTTTTAGAAGTTTGCAATAAATCTGCAGAAGAGAAGAAGTCCATGAGCTAATATAAGTTTGTGATCCATATTAAACTTGATCTATTTCTCATGCTACCTGTTGCATTTTGGATCCTTTCTCAAACGTATAGGTTGCTGAAATAATGTTTTTAATTTTGAAGATATCAACGATCTTTTTGGCCAGTTGAATTAGATCAGCACTAATCTGAATATTTTGGCGAATGATCTTGGTTGTTCACTCACTAGTGATGATGTTCTGTCATACTTATTATCTTTCCTAACGACATTATTCTAGAGTGTATTCTAATATATGTAACTTTCACGGCATCATGATCCATTCAAAATGAATGTAGTGTAACATATATCTGGCATTTTTCTGTTTGAGTTATTTCAAATCACAGGTCATTTCAGGATCCCAACGTGTACGAATATCTCGTGTCCACAGGGAACTGCCTGCTCAATGAAGCTGATAATTATAAGTTTGGTAGGTAATTACTAGCCTCAGACGCATTATCAATAACATTGTTCTACGAAAAGTGATTTGTATAAAACCTAAATTACCTAGACCAAGGTTAGTGGAATTATTTGTGGGAAACTGAGGAGCAGGATCTTGGGACACGGTTCCGCACCTATCCCACTCCTATGATTGGACATGATTGGCACCTGTGTGGAATGTTTTGTTCGAGTTTTTCGCTGAATACGTTTCAAAATTGGATGAGTTGGATTTTATGGGTCAACCAAAGTTGATACCTGTTTAATTGAAGGTAACTAAAAAAGTTCCGTGCGGTTGGAAGCATACATATGTGAGGGGTGATATGAGGGTATGCACCCCCAGATTTTTAAAATTGGAAGTCTTTTCCTGTATGAAAAAAATTGTTAGTACACTTTTATGGCTTTTGGTCTCAAAAACCAGGATCCACCCCTTCTATAACGACTTTCCCCCCAAAATCGCGGAAATACGTTTGTTTACACTCAAAATATTTATTTGTGTGACGTGACCGCTTCCATCAAATTATCCATAGCTGAAACCTCCTCCCCCTCAAAAAATGCGCAAGAACACATTTGTTATTAACTAGGATGATTTTTTTGCGTGAACTGATCGCATCTATTGAATTCTCTGTGGTCGGATATCTCTTCCCCTAAAAAATCATGGAAATTCTTTTGTTTACACTCGGAATAATTTTTTGCGTAAAGTGGAAAACCGCTTCCACCAAAAAAATCGTGAAAATGAGCTTGTTTACACCGGGGATAATTTTTTGTTTAAAGGGACTGCATCCATTAAATTCCCCGCAGTTGTCAACCCCTTCCTCCAAAAATTCGCGAATATATATTTGTTTACACTCAGGATAATTTTTTTATGTAAAGCGACCACGTCCATGAATATCCCCATCATAAAAAACCCTTGCACCCTGAAAATTCCAATAACACTACCGGTTCAATTGAAACTAGAAAAAATTTTGGTTTGGTAATGCATTATACTGCAAAAAATTATATTTTTGAAGCCAAAAGTATTATGTTTCAGGAGTGCCAAATTTAATAATTGGATTGAGGTCATAATTTTAAAAAACGAAAAAACTATTTGAAATTGCATCTCCAAAACGTCCGGAAGAAAAATATTTTGATCATGTGAGTGATGTGAATCTCAATAATTTAGGCGTCCTCAAGTTGACTACTCTTTTCATTAGTTTCCTCATATATTGAAATCGACGACTTTATCATGTAAATCGAATGAATTTTAACGAATATGTATACAAATAATGATAATTATGAAAAAATAAAGTGTCTGAAATGTGCTAGACGGTTGACAAATGTGCAATCTGATCTGCAAGTTGTAATTTTTAATAAATAATTAATGTCCTGAGATTTACTGTACTTTTCGTATGGCTAATAGTAGGCCCTATATGGCAGGCACTATTAACAGTATACTGCACATATTAGTTCTTATTTACGTTTTTCTCACTGTAGCTTGCATAGAAGCTAAAACTTGCTTTTCACTTACATGTTCAACTATTATATAAAGGCGTAACCCACACCTTTCCCTCACTTTGGTTTTCTCAGCTCGTATCGAACACTTGATTTTCTCCAATTTTCTCAATTATTTCATATTCCTCTTTATTTCAATTACGATTCTTCTTAAATTTTATAACCACTTTCCCACCCACCCCACCCCAGCTTATAATTTTGCACATTTCAGACTTGCTTGCAGCACAGTGGCACATAAGCCTCGGGGACAATTTCAACAAGGACGAGATCGAAGCTTTCCCACAAACAATCTTTAATTTCATTTCCAATAGCACGCAGAAGTCATACCCACCAAAAATTAAAAAATTTTTTAAATGGACTTTACGACGAAATATCAAAATGGATCCTCCTCAACCAATTCACCTAGCGCTTTTTCTTTCCACTTTGCTCAAGCAGGGCTCACGATCATCAAAAATTTTTCAAATGGCCGCAGCAATAAATTGGTTCTTTTGAATGCTCGGCCATGCTTCCATTCTCAGCCATCCCATTTGCACCGCGATTTTGAAATCGGCTAAAAGACAAGATAGCCCACGAAATAGAAAAGAACCATTAACTATCGAGCACTTACGACTAATGGTTGCCCACATTTCAGCTTCGCCAACTTTGGCTAACCTGTGAATCAAAACTATTATGCTAATTTGCTTTGCGGGTTTCTTGCGTATCTCTGAAGCACTGGACATAAGGAGCTGCAATCTAAAAATTTGCACAGAATATATTGAAGTCACAATTCGGAAAAGTAAGACGGACATTTTCCATCATGGTTCATCTGTAATTATTTCGAAAACGTTAAGCATTACCTGCCCTTACACAGCTTTGACGGAATATTTGCAGACGAACAATATCAAACCATCTTCCTTGGAATTCATTTTCTGCAACATTGTTCCATGTAAAGACAAAGCCTTTAGTTTAGGCGATAAAAAATTGACCTACACAAGAGCCAGAGAACATTTTTTACGAATTTTGACAGAAATTGGATTAAATGCCAAAGAATACAGAACTCACAGTTTGAGATCAGCTGGGGCAAGTACGGCATCTGAGGCAGGCATCCCTCATGACGTTGTTAAGGCTCATGGTTGTTGGGTTTCTGATACTTCCAAATTTTGTTATATCAAAACTTCAACAGCACGCAGGCTTCTTGTAACGCAATCTATAAATTTATAACATTTAAATTTTTCAGGTTCAGCTTTTTTATGGGATCAGGAATACTTGTAACAGCAGCGTTTTCTTGTTGTACAGTTCACGTTTTGCCACTTTGTTTGTGACACGTTGTTTGTCCATTTCATTTATCAAATTTGATAATAGTTCATCAATTTTGCAAATGCAGTTGGAGATTGAATAGAAAATAAAAAAAATATATTTGCAGAAAGAATAGAAAATAAAAAAAATATATTTGCAGTATCCGACTAATAGACACTGCGGTGGGGCCTACTCAGCCGTACAAAAAGTACAGTAAACCTCAGCACAATTATTTCTTATCAAAAACTATAACTTGCAGATTAGATTGGGCATTTGTCAAGTGTTACTTTATCCATCTGGCACATTTCATACACTTTATATTCTCGTCATTATAATTATTTGTATATATATTCATTAAAATTTATTCGATTTACATGGTGAAGTCATCAATCTCAATATATTAGGAAACAAAGCAAAAGACTATAAATATATAGTCAACTTGAGAATGTCCGGATTGATTCACACCATCCACAGAATCAAAATATTTTTCTTCTGAACCACTTGGGGATGCAATTCCAAATGAGTTTTTTCATTTCTTTAAATCGCCCCAATTCAATTATACCGTGGTCTAAAGACAGGGGAACTGTAACATCTGGCAATCTTGTAACATGATACTTTTGGCTCCAAAAAAATAATTTTTTGCAGTATAATGCATTACCATATGAAAATTTTCTCTAGTTTCAGTTAATCCGGTAGTGTTATTGAGATTTTCGGGGTGCAAGGTTTTGGATCATGGGGAATTCCATGGATGCAGTCACTTTACACAAAAAAATCATCATGAATGTAATCAACGGTTTCCCGTGATTTACTGGGTGGCTTTTGGCCAGTGGGAATTCAATGGACGTGGTCACTTTACACAACAAAAATCATCCTGAGTGTAAAGGAACATATTTCCGTGAATTTCAGGGCAAAGGGGTTCTTGACTGGGGGTTATTCTATGGATGCAGTCGTATTACACAAAACAATTATTGCAGTGTATAAAAATTATCGTATTACACAAAACAATTATCGCAGTATGAAAAAAAATTTTTGGTGGAAGGGGTTTTCAACGCGTGAAGTCAATGGACATGGTCACTTTACAAAAAAAACATTATGAATGTAAATAAAGGTATTTCCATGATTATTTGGGGGAAAGGTTTTTTGACTGTTGGGAATTTAATGGATGCAGTCACTTAATACGAAAAATTGACTGGAATGTAAACAAACGTATTTGCCCGAATTGTTTGTGGAAGAGTTTGACTGCGGGGAATTCAATAGATTTGGTCACTTTACACAAAAAGTATCCCCAGTGTAAACAAACGTGTTTCCGCGATTTTTTGGTGGATGGGGTTTTTGACCACAAAGAGTTCAATAGACTCGATCACTTCACACAAATAAATCCTCCTAATTGTAAACGAATGTGAGTTTGCTTTTTTTGGGGGGTTTCAGCTATGAAGAATTCGATGGATGCAGACACGTCACACAAAAAATATCCTGAGTGTAAAGAAATGTATTCCTGCGATTTTTTGGAGGAAGGTGGTTACAGACCAGGTGGATCCTGTTTTTTGAGACAAAAAACCTGAAAAAAGTTTTGTAAAAATTTTTTCACACAGGAAAAGACTTCGGATTTCAAACCTCTGGGGGTAAATATACCCCCGTCATCCCCTCACACATGTATGCTTCCAACCGCATGGAACTTTCGTAGTTAATTTACTGTCGATTAAACAGGTATCAACTTTGATTGATGCATCAAATCCAACTCAGTTTTTTAGAGAATAAGCTACACAGCATGAAATCTTCCTGGAACTATATCAATTGTGTGTGTGTGCAGATTGGAACTAGATCAAAACTGAACAGATGAGGAAAAAATCTGAAATTCAAAAATAAGATCGATAGGCTACTGGGTTGCACTATTTTCTCATTTTTTTATTTCTACACTACCAGGCGAAACTAACCGTCCATGCTGGTTGCATCCAGGACGCATCGGGAACGCATCGGGGATGCACCCAGGATGCGAAAAGCACACTATACCGACAATAAAATTGACAGGCCATGTGCTTGTGTTACACAAAGCCAAAGAATTTTGATGAGGCTTCCTTCTTACCTCCCTATAGAAAGCAAACATTATTTACCAGATATAAACGAAAGGTCAACTGTTGTCATACTGTAGGTCAAAACAAAGTGCATATCCACTACACATTATGAAAGAACTATGATTGGCAGTTATTGCATGAATGTCAATTACTAAGAAAGATGAAAGTTTTCTTTGTGCTGCCGAAAAAGACGCGTTCCGGACGCAACCTGGACGCATCCCGGACACGAATTTTTGAGGGTTAGTTTGGCCTGGTAGAGTAGACTGCAATTCCCGAACCTGGGCTTTCAACCTTAGTATTAGCTAATCCTAAGCCTGATGTGAAGATTGTTAGTTCTGGAAGAAAATAATCTTGACATTGTGGTTGGCACACTTTGAACCTTCACACTTTGAAGATCTTTTGATTCATAGAACAATGTTATTGATAATGCGTCTCGACACTACCATAATCACCTTGTCCCCAAAACTTATCATCAACAGCTTTAATGAGCAGGCGGTTTCCTGTGGACACGAGATTTTTGTACACGTTGGGATTCTGACTGATCTGTGATTTGAAATAAACCAAACAGAAAAATGCTTGATTACAGATCTGTGCACATCATAAATGAAGATGCAGAAATGGCACCTTGAAGAGGAGAAATTTTGGCCAAACATCCAAAGGCAACATGAAAAAAAATTTGATACCACGGATCCTACCGGTCTCAAAAAATTTTCAATGATTTTTTAAAACTATTTAAGACACGATTTCTGAGAGATTCTATCTTCTGCTCCATTGACCTATGATAAGTTGAAAATTAATGATATCTGAAAAAGAGATATTTTGAGTAGTTTTACATGCTGAGTATTGTGACAGCATTCATTCTGTGCAAAAATCAAAATTCACATAGCCACAGTACTCCAAAGTTTGAAATTTTTACATTTTTTGGCATTTTTCAGTCTGTACACGTGTTTGGAAATATTACAGCTCAGAAAAGACGTGACTGTGAAGCCAAATGTCGAATGCATGCAGAAGATCATGCTCTATATGCCAGTATGAAGAACACTTTCTAATCTCTTAATTTACACTTTTTATTCCATTTTGAAGTGTCAAAACTGATAACAAAATAAACCGAAAAAGTCCTTTGGGGCCTATTTTGGGCACCTTCCCATAGATGCCGCAGAATTTTTTTCTTGATTTCTGTAGCCACTAATGTCTGACATGTGTTAAAATTTCAATCAAATTAATGTACCGTTTTGGGAACTGTAGGTGTCTGCACATTCTGAAAGCTGATACAAAAATGCTGATTAACTACACTAAATATGCCATCAACGAGATGCAGGAAAAATTCAAAATGTTCAGATTAGACGAGTAAAAATAAAAGATGTGAGTCGAATCACTCCAAAAACTCAGTTTTAAAACTCAGTTTCTCTCTAAAACTCAGTTTTAAAAGCTGGAAACTGATGCGTGCATCGATTGAAATACAAGAAAACTAGTTTACGATAATTTTTCTGATAAAATTAAGCAAATTTACTAATTTTTGAGTGAGCAACATAAAATTCTGGGCAACCAAAATTGTCCACCAAGTTACACATTGCAACCTGGCCTGTGCAAAAAGAACCTGCTTTCATTAGCACAGCAGCTACCTTTCCTAATTCGTATTTATTCTTTTTCTTAGGAAGACTAAAATTTTCATTAGCGTAGGCCCTTTATTAGTACTGTACTAAAGAAGAAAACCCTGATCTTTGACTTTACTTTTGCAGAAAATTAATGCCTTAAATGTAAGCTTTAATCATGTATTTTTTATCAAACTTTTGGCCTAAAACCTTTCGGCAGTTTTCAGTATGTTTCTAGTGGAAAAAATTTGTTTGCCACTGGCACAAATTTTTTTGTATTCTTGTGCCAATGGGCACACATGTCTGTGCACAAAAAATGCTGCCATTGACAAAATTTTTTTTGATATTTTGTGCCAATTGGTACAAATTTCCGTGCACAAAAATACACCCTAAACCACAGTTTTTTTCCTCAATGATTTTTTCTACATGAGAACCAGACCCAAAATCTTTTTCCTTATTTTCCAACAATTTTCCACATTTTTAATAATAAACAATGTTTATAACGTTAACTTTTCATCAAACTTTTGGCATAAAACTTTTCCGCAGTTTTTCAGTATGTTTCTAGTAGAAAAAAATTTTTTGTTCCATTGGCACAAATTTTTTTGGCCGTTTGTGCCAATTGGCACAAATGTCCGCGCACAAAAAAAACGCTGCTTCAATTTCCATCTTCAATATATGCAAAAGTTCAGGTTGCAAACATATAAAAAATTCCAAGCATCGACAGAAGAAATTGAGAGAGTCGATGAAAAATCTGAATTTTGGGTGACATAGTTGACTGTTAACAATTAGAAAATAAAACGAGCTGACTTGATTGATAGAAACTGTTGAGCATTAATTAGTAAGTCAAAGTAGATATGCTAACGGCTGCGCCTGATAGGAAATAGTTATTATTATACCCATGACCAGCACGAAGCACCGGAAAATTTTTAGATTTTGACCCTCTCAAGTCCACCAAATCTCACCTTTTTGGTTTCGAATTCCCCAAAATTTTTTCCACAATGAGAAGCATACCTAAAAATTTTTTCCTCATTCCGAATTTTTTTTCCTCAAAAGATCTGATTTGAGGAAAAACGGTGCTCCAAACGTCCCAAAAATTAACTGAAACAGTTCTAAAATAAAATGAAATCTCCTTAATTCATATATTATAATACTTTTACTGTAGAGTCTTGCCACAAATATTTTTATAGCAGCTCTGATACGGACCTCCGGCTTTTCAGCATCCAATAAAATTTTAACATCCTAAAATCATCTAATCAATGAGATATATCCAATGAAAAAAACGGCATTAAAATTGGTCAAACATGTGAGGAGCAAATTGATGGCAAATTATTCTTGCAATAAATATAATATATAGAACACCCGGCAGTGGCAAGGTACTTATATCTTTTCTATGTGTATATGTCACAATGCAAATCTCATGCACGACTCTTCAAGGGGTGAATGCACTGCCGTGCATTGTTCTTCGATATATGTCATACTCTATTCATTTTGAATGGATCATGATCCCATGAAAGTTACATATATTGCAATACACTTTGGAACAAACAACATAATTAGGAAAGCTTCTGCCACGGGTGCGGGGTCCCAAACTGAACCTCATCCTCCATTGCATTGTACGTATGCATACATTCATTGCACATATCGATTTCTGAAATTCTGGGCCCTTATGCTTTCACAAATATTTTTAAAATTTAAAGCCGAATTTGCAGCTGTGAAAACTAGACAGATGTAACTAGATATACAGTCTATTCCTTTTTGGCTGCAAATTAACTCACAGGGGGTTTTTTCCAATAAAAACTCTCGAAAAAATGTGAAAATATGAGAGCAAGCACAGGATACGACTTTTGAAAAGTTTTGAATGATTTGGAGTTGTTAACCAAGAATGTGCAAAATGAAAAATTTATGAAAATGGCTCATTTGCTTTAAAAGCCCTTCCCCATTTTGTTAAAACACAAACCTATACATCAAAAAATATTAAAATGGATTTCAACTGTTACAAAACACATTGGGGATACATATTTATTAAAAAATAAAAAATATACAAGCACAAATCGGCAGATTTTGCTGCTACGAAACTGCCAATGGCTCTCCATTGCTTTGCCCTGATTTCGAAGATACAGTAAACCTATACGATCAATTTTTTGTGTGATTCTGCCATCTTGTAGTCTCCTAGCAAAAAATTTTCAGCCTACTTGCTGAAACATTTTGCCATAGCAAAAGATTATCATAACGTGCTATTGTTATCACATTATCCTCTTATCTGGAAACATCAGTGATAATGTAGGGCCCTTCCCAAGTTAAGCCCAATTTCTTGTGCATTTCGACTTCAAGAAGAACCCAGTCTTTTTCTTTAAAAATTGAGGTTTTAATTTTCTTGTTGAAATATCTCTTGCTAGCTTCTGCTGCTTTCTGGATATTTTCGGCAATAATACTATAAAGCCTCGTTAAGTGGTCAGTTCGGATGAATTTGTATGCCTCATCATTCATGGACATTACTATTTTGAGTGCTTCCATCAAATTCATCCCCAACTTTACCTCATGCCCTCATAACAACACAAATGGCGATGATTTCATCACAGCATGTGGGGCTGCATTGTAAGCAAAGACCACTGATTTGAGATATCTTGACCAGCTATCAGGTTCACCAATAGCTACTTTTCTCAATTGTTTTATTAGAGTTTGATTCATACATGGAATGGAGCCCTAAGGTCTGGGGGGTTGGGCCACTTTTTTTGGGCCAGGGCTCAGTAATTCCCAACATTTTTGGGGGGGAGGGGTCTCTGAAGGAAAAAAATCGATTTTTTCATGAAAAAAGTCCAAAAAACAGTTCAGAAAATAGTAATCTTTGTTTAAAAAAAGATAAAAAAATGTATTTATGGCGTGAAGCACTGAGAAAATTGATGTTTTTGACTATTTTTTGTTCAAAAATTGACATTTTTCATCGAAAAATTGACTTTTTCTGACCAAAAGTAGGGGGTCCCCAGGGCTATCCTATGGCTAGCCATAGGATTGGAAAATCCTGGGGGGTGTCACCCAATGGCTAGCCATATGGTCGAGGATTTCTGGGGGGGGGGGTTCCCATGGCACTTCCTCCCCCAATTACATGTATGGTTTGATTGAACCTCTCTACCATACCATTTCCTTGCAGATGGTAAGCAGTAGTGAAGATCTTCTTACAGTCTAATAAATCACAAACTGATTTAATAAAATCTAAAGTAAAACAAGATCCATTATCACTTATGAGTTTCGTCCATGCTCCATGTCTAAATATCATAGCTTCTAAGAATGCATTCACAACAGAATTTGCTGACTGATCTGGGATCATTTCAGCTTCAACCCACTTTGTGAAATAGTCCTGAAAAACTATTACATAAGGCAGTCTTTCTCCCATTGGCCAAATATACTACTATATCTACTATTTTACTATATCCAGATACAATGTCAAATGAACCTTGTGGCATAATGGGTATCAACAGAGGAATGGATGGCTTTCCTGCAGTTGCCATCCACAGACAATGCAGTATTTTATCCATTCTCTGACATCATTTTCCATGCCAGGCCACCAATAATGCCTTTTCATGACACTCAGAGTTTTTTGAATCTCTGATGTGTCATTATTACAGCACCATGATGTTGATGCAGTACAGAGTCCCTGAGGTTTGCTGGTAAGACCAATTGGTCCTCGTTTTCTGCCTCAGTTTCCCTATACAATACACCATATCCTTCGTAGAACCCACTATGACACTTTGTGGTGCTATTTGCACCTAATCTATCGGGAGTTGGCTTTAAGCTTTCCTCTCCTTTTTGCAGTTTGCTCATCAAGTCATCTGGGATCAGGCCAATAGATATCTCTTTATCACCTGATGTTCCTGGTTTATTAAATTCTACTTCTTTTGCAGGGTATAGCCACTGCACATTGTCTTGTTCTTTAGGTATCACAGATTGATCAGTTTCCTGATTTTCTTTCCGCCCCTTTTCCAGAACTTGAGCTTTGCTTCGGGTTACTACTGCTTCTACTCATCTGGATGGCTCTCTTTCATCCTCAGAACTAATTCGAGCATCCTCTCCTTCCTCTTCCTCCTTGTGGGATTTATTCTCCTCCAGATAGTTGCTCCTCTCGGCCACCAAGGAAATTTGTTGTTGTTCTTGTTTTTTTATTTCTTTGACATCAGAGGAAGCGACATCCGATTTGAACATACTCTCCTACTTTGGTGGTGATTTCACCACATCCTCGGGCTCATCCTTTCTAGATAGAAAGTCAGCCATAGCATTCTGTCTACCTAGGACTTATTCTAACTTGTGGTTGTGCTGATTAATGATTGCATACCACAGTTTCAATTTATCATTTGTTGTAGTGTTGACTTTCATTGACAACAGTGGTCTGTGATCTGTCTTAATCAGCACTTTCTACACCAATAAATAGTGCCGATAGATTTTGAGGCCATAAATAATAGCGAGGCACTGTCTTTTGGTAGTACACCATTTTTTCTCGTCCTCTTTTAGCTCTCTGCTTTTATATGCTATGACCCAAATCTCCAGACTCTTGATACAGAACAGCTCTTGAGGCTGTTCCACTGGCATCGGTTTGTAAAATGAATTGGGCTGAGCCATCCTAGGAAATGGAACCAATACCTAAGAAATGGAACCGATACCAGTACTTCTTTCAAAGCATTAAATGCTTTGTGATGATCCTCTGTGACATGCCATTTATTCTTTTTCTTGGCCATCAGCTCATACAAAGGCCTGTGTGCTGTGCCAAATTTGGTATAAATTTTTACACCACTCAAGCATTCTGAGAAACATTTGTATATGCTTGACTGAGTCTGGAAATTCAAACTCTGTTATAGCTTGCACTTTTTTCGGATCAGGCGGAATTCCATTAGAATCCAAAATCTGACCAGGAAAGTGAACTTTCTTTGGAAGGAATTCACATTTTTCCAGTTTAAGTGTAAGCTTGGCTCGTCTCGAAGAATCTAGGAGAAATTTTAAATTCTCTATGTGTTCCTCCAACCTGAGAACACTATGATATCCTCTATGTACACTAGACATATCTTCGACATATGAGAATGTAGGATTCTTTCCATCATCCTCTGGAACTCAGCTGGTGCATTTTTCAGTCCAACTTGAACTGAAACAACCCTTCTTGACATAAGAAAGCAGTCTTTTCTTTACTGCTATCTTCCATTGGCACTTGCCAATAACTGGAGTTGAGGTCAATAGTCGTATAAAATTTTGCTCTCCTGAGGCAGTCCAGATAATTATCTATTCCGGGTATTGGATATCAATTGTCTTTCATTACCTCATTCAAGCCTCTGAAATCCACAATCCGCCTGAGGGACCCATCTTTCTTCTCTACTAGGAATAATGGTGCTGCCTAAGGTGATCTGGATTGCTCTATGACTCCCTTATCCAGCATTTCTTGCACATGTTGTCTGATATATCATGTTCATTCAATGGCAGCTCTGTAGTAATGCCTCACCACAGGACTAGCATGACCTGTGTCAATTCTATAAGTCAGATGATGAGTTGTTGTCAGAGGATCATGAGGTAGGCTAAATACATCCCAGTATTTCAGGAGTTGCCGTATCACCATCTCTTTCTGTTCCTCTGCCACTGTAGCTTTAGAGGTCATTTTGTACAATGCTTCCAGAAACACAACTCCATCGAATTTTGATTCCTTGGCATCGAAAATGCCCTCTAGGCTACTTTCTCTATTATTTCTTGCCTGTAAAATTGAAACACTCGATTCTCCCTGAAATACGGAGTTACAGTAGCCAAGAACTTGATTAGGTTCTATCAGGCAACTGGAACCCGTATTATTCGGGATCATCAATACAATGTCTTCCTTTGAGCTGTCAACTATAGTATCATATACTCTGAATTTCATTTCTGAATCATCCCCTTCAATGATGATTCCATTTATCTTATTTGCAGAGGATTTATTCCACAATTTAGTTTTCACTAGTTGGTCTGTTCCATGCAGGATGTAAATTCTATTACATGCCACTACATGAACAAGATCTTCCAGTTGCTGAATTGCCAAATCTTGATCTTCTTCAATAGGTTTTTCTTAATTTGATACTGCTATCATCTGATTATCAACTATTGGAATCACTTTCTTATCAGATGTTAAAAAATCAATACTCTTCTTTACACCCATCATTGTCTTTGAACCTTTTCCAAAATATATTATTATGTTGACTTCTGGATGTGCTAGGAAGTCTGTTCCCAATATTAAATCCTCTGGGGACCCTGGTATAAAGATAGCCTTAACCAGAAAATGTCCATAATCACAATCCGTTTGGAATTGAACGTAAGCATGTTCACTCACTACTTTACTATTGGCAACAGTGACTTTCAGGATCTTAGAGTACACTGTATACTTCAGTCCAGATGATTTTTTCAAGAAATCACACAACATAACCGACCACTGAGCTCCAGTATCAATCAGTGCCTTTGCAGTAGTGAAACACGTGTTTAGCCTAATGTGAAATGGTTGCATTCTAGGGTATTGAGCTAACATTTCCAGTTCCTCTGCAGTCCCTTTTCTACCATACTCAGCACTGCATTCCAACTCTAGCACATTTTCCTCTTTTTCCGTGGCACAATTATGTAGACCACACAGTTTCATCTCCATCATCGGTTCTTGCTGTACACTATTGACACTACTAATTGACAGTTGATCTGTCTGCCCAGAGGCTTGTGACTGATTAAATACCTTTTGCCAAGTCAATATAGTATTTGAACTCTGATTTGTGACCATTGGTTGTTGGTCCATCAGATTTGGTCCCGGTAACATCAGCTGGGTAGAAGCCTGTAGCAACTTTATCTGCTCCCTGAGCTTCTTCAACTTACAGTCAGGCTTTTTTTAGTCATTTTAGAGGCCTGGACCCCTAAAAGTTTGGAAATGGCTCCTAAAATTTTAGGTCCAGGAGCCATTCTGGCTCCTAAGATTTTGACTCATTGATTTATATAATGGTGAATTGTAGTTATTTCCATTCAATTTTAGATTTAAAGTAAGTGTTTTACAGGCTCTAAAATCAGAAAACATCGAAAATTTTCCTGGGCTCCACACCAGATCTCATTATATAATTTTTCAAATTAGTCTATTCACTGTTTTTCTACAAATCAAACTTTCTGGGAAATAAATTCGTGACAAAGGGAAAAAATATGGGGGTTCAACATGAAAAAAAATAAATTTTGGTTCATTTGAGAGATAAAAATCTCAATTTTTCCATTTTTGTTACTATTATTTTATATATGGAGCTGAGTTTGAATTCATGATCATAATGGAGGTGATTTTCATAAACTTCAAGTTTAATTTGAATTTGTCAAACTTATGAAAGTATGAACATATTTTGCAATTTGTAAAATGATAAAAACATGTTTTCGAGCCATGTATGTTTATCAAATAAGTTATCTTTAAATTGATATTCCAGCATTTTAGAAAGTCTAAAAAAATTTGTTGCTTAGCACCAGAAAGATGTAGGAAACAACAGAACAATAAGAACAGAAGCTGCATTTTCAAAACCCTATACTTTTGAGTCAGAAGCAAATGAACTCAAATGCTATTTTAGAAGAAGGTTTGTGCAAAAAACAACGAAATATTGTGTTTTTTGCATAAAAAATTTTCTTTGCACAAAGATTTTTCAGCCCATCTTTGTACATATAGAAAGAAGCCTGTAACTGAAGATGCTGTTTGGAAATCAAATTTCGAACACTAATTTTTTTGACTCGTATCAACTGATTGAATATCTTTATAATTTATATTTATAGTTCCTAGCCCATTTTTTGATATTCTTTAATTACAAATTTTTGGCTCTCAAAATTTCAATTTGGCCCCTGAAAATTTAGGTCTGGGAGGCATTTGGCTCCTGGTTTTCAAACCAAAAGAAGCCTGTCCTGTTACTCAATCAACTTCTAGCATAGTTTCTCAACCTATCTCGTCTACCTTGTCTACCACAAGAAGTTGGGTTTCTCAATTACCTTCGACTTCTGCACTTTCTACACCCACTGTTTCCTCTGCTCTTCTTTCATCATCCTCAACTGTTGCCACATCTGCTACAATTTCTGCTCCTTCTACATCACAACTTCACAATCTGCACGTTCTATGGCTTAATCAACCAACAGGTCTGTGAACTATTCCACACCTATTATGTTGCAGGACCATCACATTCTAGAGTTTCTGATTCACCATAATATCCCTATACCACCTGCTGTTGCCCAGCAGGCTAATGCTGCAGTGCTCATCCTATATTAACATTTCTGAGATGATTATTCTAACTCCTTCTTTCAAGTTACTGGCCATTCTATTTCAGATATCCTCCTGCATACCATCCTTTCTTGGATGACCGCGTAGGCTAACCTCCTAGGTTCACTTTCTGCTGTCCACACTGCTACGCTTACTCTAATTTTACAGGAATGTCATATTTTGTCATGTTCTGATCACTACCTCTCAGCTTGTACTTGTTCTGTAGACCTTATTGAAGGTCTCCTTCTCCATCCAGAAGATATTAACATAACCTATCAGCTACTTTGTGAACCATTTGGCCACAATTTGTGCCAATACTCACACTAAGCATCTTGCTTCTCACCATACAGTAAATTAGTTTCACATACTTCCTGTCCAAGATCTATCTCCTATGCCACTAACTGTCAACTCTATACCTCCTGACCATCCTAATGTCATTCCTGATGCTAATGTCCAAACTGCTCAAGGTGCTCCACCACCAAATACTCACATTTCACCTTCACATTCTGGTTCTCACACCCCTCTTCACTAGTCCAGCAGTGAAGTCCACAACTGCTGAGGTTTTTGTTTTTCTGCGTAATGTTGTTTGATTTCGTTTTGTTTCTTGTTTTGATCAAAATTGATAATCTTGGTGCCCTGGTTTCTTTTTTACTTTCATTTTAGAGCTTTCGTATTGTTTTGAGCATGCCCTGTGAAATTTTTATTTTGTGTATTTTTATTTGTGATGACCATTCTCACACACCCAGTGTCATCATCGCCGCATCTCAAGTTCCATGGGTTCATGTCCCATGAGGGTCATCTCCTTCTCTTTTTCAAATTTTTCATTTCTTTGCCCTCATTTTGAGGAGAAGAACTCTTTACATTACAATGTAGTTTGATTGCTTAAGGCAATCTGCTACAAGGGGGAGGGGTGTTGCAGTGTCATTTTTGATTTCCACTTTTGTTTTAATCTTCACTTCACATTCTCACTTACTTTACAACCCTTGATATGTATGTTTCCACTGCTTTGCACACTGGCTGTAGTAATTGCCTGGTGTGCACGGAATTCAATCTGTGATTATTATTATTCGTTTTATAATTATTAGTCGGTCGTCTCTCCTCTCACTTTCTGAGTAACATTAGGTGTGCATTTCATCTGCTGTCATCTGATTAACATTTTAAATCATGAAACCTTCAATTCTGCGATTTAGAATATTTGCATTTTATTTTATCTTTGAGTGGTTTTTTGTCATCATGTTTTTTGCAGGTATACGTGCCCCAGCCCAACACGAAGTAAGTCTTAATCACTAAGGTCCCAACTTCTAGGAAAACTCCTGCCTAAAGCATTCTTGAATTCAAAATCATTTCTCATTCTTGGTGGATCAACCAAGCCAGAGTTGCAAATAAAATATAACATGAATCAATTGTTTGTTCACTCATCATCAAATTTTCTGATCATTGGTCAGAAACAGAACCATCTTCAAATGAAGGGTTTTTATTTCGTACTTCTGTTTCCTTTGCATAATCCACCAATGTCGCATTATCATCCAGAGGCTGTTCATCTGAACCTGCCTTCAAGGAAATGGATATCTTGGGTGGCACCTCTAATTAGGGTAACTTGTAGTTCAACTAAACTCTTTTCCTCTGATCTCGAAGGAGATCTGGAATGACTTGTGCTCGAACTCAATGGAGACCAGGGGCATGATGTAGACTCAAGTCCAAAATGGCTGCAAGTCTGGTGACCATGACCACCTTTTTAACTTGAGCATCCTGACTGAAAGGGAGAACAACTATGATGAGAACAGTCTAAAGGCCAGTTCACACAGTGACATTTTGTGCAACATATACCCAACATACATGTTGCAACATACATACATGTAATTGGGGGGGAGTGTTATGGGAACCCCCCCCCCAGAAATCGTCGACCATATGGCTAGCCATTGGGTGACCACCCCCCCAGGATTTTCCAATCCTATGGCTAGCCATATGGTAGCCCTAGGGACCCCCATACTTTTGGTCGGAAAAATGCTGAAAAATGTTAATTTTTTGATAAAAAATGTCAGTTTTTGAACAAAACATGGTCAAAAACATCAATTTTCTTGACGCTTCGAGCCAAAAATACATTTTTTCATCATTTCTAAGACAAAAATTACTATTTTTTGAACCATTTTTCGGACTTTTTTTGTCAAAAAATCGAATTTTTTTCGTTTAGAGACCCCTCCCCCCAAAATTTTCGGAATTACTGACCCCCGGCCCCAAAAAAGTGGCCCAACCCCCCAGACCTCAGGGCTCCATTACATGTATGCCAATATATATGGGACATACATACCAGCACGACATAAGCCCGATATATAAGGGACAAACACCCAACATACAGTTTGCTTTTTTGCTCAGCTGGCTATTTTAGCTGACATACAGCACAACCTTTGGTACTATTTGTGTGCCTGGTGTGCCTAATTGTGATAGAGAGGCAAAAAAACTCATCATCCAAAAGTAGGGTAAGACCAAAAATAGCAATAGACTTTCTTTTCGACATCGAAAAATAATACTAGAATGGAAAATGTTGCAGTGTATGTCATAGCATATGTCCCATATTATGTTACCTTATATGTCCAACTTGTGAACATCTTAATGTTGCGACATTTTTTGGAAAAAGCATATATGTCGCAACATGTATGTCAGGAGAAATGTTGCTGTGTGAACTGAGGTTAAGGCACCCCATTTGCTTGAGCATAAAGTGCTAATCGAAAGCATCAATGCTTTTGTGCATTGTGACACAGGCATTACATAAAAGATCTTAAAAGATAGCTGACAGCAAGTAAGCACGTATGAACAATGAATAAAAGAGAGAGGTGCAGTGCTAATTATAAAGTTTTTGTGGGTGGAGGTTTGAAAAAATTGAGCTATCACCCAATCACTTATGAATGAACATGCTATTAGTTAAGTGGAAGCATTGTAGGAGAATAAAAGATTATCTATTTCAACTAGCAATCGACAGCTAATTGAAGCTGTAATTGACGATGTCTGGGGTAATGGTAAACTATTGTGAATCCACACTGAAATCTCACGGGAAAAAATACTGTGCAGTTTTCCTGACACCTTTCTGAAATAGTCATCAAAAAGTTTCAACTAGATGAAGTAAACTAATTAATGAGATACTAATATTTTCGGACTTTTTGGAGCACCCATGAATTCTTTAAATGCTTCAGGTCCACGTGGAAATAGTGGGCGAAATACGGCAGAAATATATGGCATGTAATACAGTCGTCTAATTTTCTGGTGGGAATATTGGTCAGTGATTCCCTCATAGAGACTGTTTCTGTGAAAAACTGTATGATCCTATCAATCCCAGATGTAAAAATTGAGCCAAAATTAGCATCTCTAATCAATGCTCCACTTCAGCACAAATTACAAAATCAACAAGAACAATAAGTATGCACAAAACCTGCATTTGTAGGTTGTAACAAGAGCAGTTGAGAGCATTTCAATTTTCAAATAAACTGATCACTTGAATGCAGGTTGCTCTGGATTGTCTCAGAAAATCCAGGATAAGCCATATACCACAGTCCCAAACTCAATATTAAGCTTGCGTGTCTCATAGAAAACTTTGGTCATGGCGCAACAGTTAATTTCACATTGTCCAGCAGAAAACAAGATTTCGGTTTTGAATTTTTCCACCGAGTTTTTGGATACAGACTCAAATCCAATTCATAATTATATTCGCATCAGTAGTGGGGTCAATATGAATGATTTATAGTATGTTTTTTCAAAATGCTTGTGACGCGAAAATGCTGAAAGTAAGTATGCATGCAGAATTTCGAGGAATTGATCAACTGGCGTCGGTAAACTGTGACTAAACTACAGAATGCGACAAGGGCCATTTGATTTTTAAAGAAACTCGATATAATTTTCCGGAAATCAACTAAGTTTTCAAAATCTAATTGACTTTTTAAAAAAATTATCAAGTTTTTCAAAAAATATATCGGTTTTTTCAAATACTATAGGTAAAATCTATCGGTTTTTTCAAAATAAAAACGTATAGGTTTTTTCAATTTGCCAATTTGATTGGCTGAAAATCCTGGTCATGGGATGATTGTTCATTGGTCTATAGGCAGCTGTCGATGTGTTCCAATTGGCTGAATGGCTTTGTACCCCATTTCCATTATTATTGCTTTCCAGCAACGCACTGCATGAAAAATGCCCTACAACTTCATTTCAAATGGTCAAGTTTTTTCCTACACAAATGCTGAAATCCATAGTTTTGAATTTGTTTCGATTCAAATAGGAAAATATACACGACTTTTTTGGTAAGCTATGCATTCCATGGTACTGGAAATGTGTGAACACTCAACGAAACAATCATTTGAGTGAGCATTCCGCGGAAAGGTTCGTTTAAATAAATTAAAATTTTGCAGTTCTTGAACATTTCATGCAAGCAGACTTCAATTCTACATTTTGCAGTAATATAAAAGCTGTAATAAGCAATAAAGGCTTTCACAAGAAAGGAAGAATCCCATAAAATACGTGATAAATGTGATAAAAAATATAAAATTTGAGGAATTCAAAGCAAAATATTATGCAAAACAAGCAACATGCTGAATAATTCATATAGATTTCCAAATAAAAGCTGGAATATTTTCATTTTTTCTCGAAATTTTTCGTCGATGCGCTGATGACTTTTTTTACTAGTGGCGTTTTCCTCTGATTGTCATCATAAAAATTTTTTTCACCGGCGGCACCTAACTTCTTTCCGCTGTTGCCAAAAACATGACAGTGGAGTTTTCATTTCTGGGCCACCGATTGACCTATGATGGCCGAGCTTTTGCAGCAGGCATTCAACGAAGGACTCACCGAATTTATCCAAAAATCAGAAGTCTAGATCTAAAAAATGTACAAATTGTGTTTTCCATACAAAATATGCATAAAAATCATCAAAAATACTTTCAGTGGGTGTTTGACGATTTTTTACAGGCCTAGGGGGGTGTCCAGCATCTCGGATAGAAGAGTTTACCCCCTACTCCCTATGTGCATGTATGGTCCAAATCCCCACTCTCATCACACCATAAACCAGGGGAAAAACAGAGCTGGCAAAGATATACTTTTTGGAATTCTGAACTTCGGGTTTCTGATGGTTTTTCTGTCAGATGAGTTAGCATTTGAATCGATATTCGAAGACTTTAATAAAACCTTCAATGTGCCAGTTGTAAGCTAGAACTAATTGAAATAAAAAATCTTAAAAATTATATGCTAATGATGAGCTGGATTACAGAAATATACAAATATTACTATAAACATAACCAGCACTTCAGGCCAGAAAATTTTAGGGTTTTGACCTTTTAAAATTAAGTTAAAATGAAGTCCTTTCGATTTATAAATCCTAAAATTTTCTTCATCATGTGGTGGTAGCGCCCAATTAATTTACATTGCAGAATACCTCTCATAAAGACATCAACTTGGCGAAAGAAATACGCTAAGAAATGTTTGAATTATGTAACAATCTGTGGCATCACGACCAGTGTTGCCAACTGCGGGGTTTTTCCCCAAAATTTGGGGTTTTCTTTTCAATCTGAGGTTTTTTGGGGTTTTACATAGTGTGGGGTTTTATTCGGAGGTTTTTTTTTTAATTTGGGGTTTTTATGGGGATTCTGTTCAGCAAGTAGTAATTACTTTTTAAAGTAGAATACTGTATTTTTTACAAAGTATCATTCATCATCACAGTTTTTCTTTAGTGCTTTTTCTCCTTTTTTAGTCTAATATTTTTTTGCAACTATGAAGATTTTTCGGACTCTTTCCTAATTATCGAGAGTTTATCGAGTATTCCGACGTTTTTCAGCGTTTTCTAGGGAATTAAGAATTTTTTGAAAATTAGGAAAAACATTTTAGGCCCATACATTATGTCTATTAAGAAAATGATGTCGCATCGCAGAAAAACAGTATAATTGATAATATTATGCTATTTGTTTTAAGATTAATAATAACATTATGTCGGACGAAGATAGTGCTCATTCCTATTCATATTGATGACAGCAGCAACCAATCTAAGTCAGATGATTTTCCGAAACAGAAGCGACCCAAAATTCAGAAAGCCCAAAGGAAAAGAAATCCAGTTTTTCAGAATAAATGGATAATGCAAAAAGAGTTTAAGGGTAAGAAAAGTGCATCAAATACCGAAAAATATTTACAGAGGATTTTATTTTTCAATTTATCTCAATTTTCTAAATGATTATTTTTTTAATTGTAATAATCAAACTTAACCTTTTCAAAGTGAAGAATGTAGAAAATCATTTTTGCCAAATTTCTCTGATAATGATGTTATTTTCGATTTGAAGGTTGGCTTCAAGGCATTGTTGACGATGAAAAGCTTGCTTTCTGCAAAATACGCTCAGCAAAATTGAAAGCACATCGCAAATCTTCATTGAATCACGCTAAAACCGCAAAACACGTTGAGCAGTGTAAAAATGTATGATTTTAAAAAGTTTGAAAATGATAATGATGATATTGTGTGTGCTAATGAAGTTGATGAAGTTTTGGATGAAATTTGAATAAAAATTTTGAAGAATGTGTTGTTTTATCACACAATTATGCTAAATTGAGCATTGTTCCATACATATACGTTTTGAAAATTTTGGGGTTTTTTCCCAAAATTGGGGTTTTTTTGGGGGGATTTTGAAGGCAGAAGTTGGTAACACTGATCACCACTCGATAGTGAGGCCCATATCAAAAATTTTTTCAACAGGGCACGTATGTTTAATAAAAAAGTGGCCAGGAACGTAAAATGAGTACCAAAATTGACATTATATATAATATTAGAATATTTTTTATGAACAATTTATAAAGAAAAACATTCGTGATTCGTAAAATCGAACAGAGCGCCGAGAAAGAATTTTTAATTTCTCGCAACTAATATCTCAGAAAAATCACTTCGAATGTGAAACGGCTCTTGAATTGTGGGTTATTTTTGAGCTTTTCATATTGGCGATAGAACTCTAATGAAATATTGAATCGAAAAATGCAAATATTCTTGTCAAAAAACACATTAATATCTAAGCAAGAACCCAAACCTCAGTCAGACCTGTAAAAATAGCAACCTCAAGGCTAAATATGCTGATTCTTATTAAAAGATTTGAAAAAGTTAATTTATTTGATGCTTCGTACCATAAAGTGTTATTTGTGGACTTTTTTACACTAAGGAATGCATATTCGATTTTCTTTCTATTGGAGGACAAAATTCGTGTTTTTGGGCTGCGTCCGGTTCGCCCCTCCCACTAATGAACTGCATCAGCTTATCCCGCACCAAAAAACGTGCTAAAGCCCTACTGTCATGAAGTTGTTACATTATGCTCGACGAAATAGTTCTAGCATAGCAACCTATTTAAAAATCTTGATTATGGATTTACCGACGTCAATCAATTCTTATCTTAAGCATTTGATTATCTCAAATGATTCAAAACTCACTAGCGAAGCAGTGTCAAAAAATGTTCTACAGTGGCGGGAAAAACCGATAATCATCCCGATATTCGATCGACGACGTCAAATTAAGCCTAAAAAATTCTGTGATTGAGCTGTTCACCAATATTCTTAAAATATCGACGAGATCTTGTCAAATATCAACGAAAATCATCGATGTGATCACAGAAAAATGCTATTTTTCTGCCGTTTAAGAACCGAAAAAACCAAAACATTAGAGCAGCGCACTGCCGCTAAAAACAAGATGTAGATGGAAATTTGGGTCCGAAGGCGCGCAAAAATGCGTTCAACCAATCGGAAAACACAAAAGACCGCCCATCGGTCAATCGAAAGTCATCCCGTGACTAGGATTTTCAGCCAATCAAATCAACAAATTGAAAAAACCGATACGTTTTCACTTTGAAAAAACCGATAGAATTTACGTACAGTATTTGAAAAAACCGATAAATATTTTGAAAAACTTGATAATTTTTCGAAAAATTCGATAAAATTTTGAAAAATTAGATGATTTACGGAAAACTGTACCGGGTTTTTCAAAAAAATTTAGTTGAAAATCAAATGTTCGCCGTCATATCGGTTTTTTCGAAATATTTTTTTGGAAAATCAAATGGCCCTTGTCGCATTCCGTATTAAACTCGATGACTTAAAAATTATTTCCGTCCAGTGCGAGAAATGTCAAAAAATTTCGCGCGTCTAAAAAACATTCGCTCTAGGTAAAAGAAAGTTCAGCAAATCACCAGTGCTGAGGCGCGATTCAACTTCCCAAAGCATACCGATTGTACCACGATCTCAACTACATCATTTTTTTTATTCAATGGGAATCATTTTCAAATTTTTTTCTCATTTCCAACTTTTTTCCTATCTAATAGCCTTCAATTCCGTCAAAATTCACTTGCCGCGTTCTTTCCCGTAGTACAGTATAGTTTGCGCCTACGCGGTAATTATACAAACAATGTATACTTTATTCCTTCTCTTCTCGGTTACAAGCATTCGAAAAAAACAGACTATACAAAGCTATTTCGACTGATTGATATTAATGGTTGTAGTCAGTATTTTTCTAATGCTTGTAAAGCAAAAATTCTGAAAGTGAGTACGCATGCAGAATTTCGTGCCGAGATTGTTGTTGACTGTATGTCAAGAATCGATTAACCAGCAGCGATAAACTGTGACTAAACTGTCAACTAAACTCGATAAATCTTCTTACAATAATTTCCGTCCGGTGCAAGCAATGTCCTAAAAAAACTTGGCACGGCTGAAAAAATATTTGCTCTGGCGCAGGAAAAGCTATAAGCAAATGACCAGCACTGTGCCGGATTTTGAGATTTCAACCTTCCAAAGCACACCAATTGTATCACGATCTTAACTCCCAAATTTTTTTCACTAAATTAGAACCATGTGCAAAAAAATTTTCTCACTTCCAACTTTGTTTGTAACAAATAGCCTTCAATTCATTAAACTTCAATTGATGCGTTCTTTTGTATGCGCACGCGTGGTTTAAACAACAATGCATACTTTATTTCATATTTATGGGTTACAATCATTCTAAAAAACATATTATAGGTCTTGTGATGAAATGTGTAACACTTTCATACTTTTTTCTTTTTTTATTTTCTTCTTTAAACTTCATTTTTCCCTAAAAGTATGATACTAAAAATACATATTTTTAATCCATTCCAAAAATCGTTCTTCTCCATGCTCACGTATTTTTGTTCATTTCGTTTTTGCTACAAAAGTTTGTAAGCTATTCTTTGGACACACCTTTTTTCGTCAGTTTTCTTCCATAAAAAAGTGTTGTGAATGAAGTTTTTCGTCATTATCAGTTCGCCATTTTTCGTTTTGCTCGTTGTCCCTGCGTTTTGGCCATCGTCTTAAGCATACTTTAGCTAGAACATTTTGTCGTTATTTTTCGCCGCTTTCAAATAAAATTTCTTAATTTTTCGAGTCTTCTAGTTGGAACAGAACGAAGGTTTGGATTCAACACAGTCCAGATCTAGTCAAGTTTAGTCGTCTCGCATTACCGAGCACACACATCACAAGGGCTGCAAATGTTATTGCGATCTATTGTCAAACATCACAAACGTTGTCTTTTCTGACAGAATAGCTTTTGAGATTGCAGTGATGCAATCGAAAGCTCGTCGGAATTGAATGGGTATATTCCTGGAAGTGATCGACAGGTTTTAACGTTTTGTATGTTACAATCACGTGATCGATTGTTTTACTGTATTTTTAGTCTGGTCAGTTTCACGACGCTCCTATTGCATCTTCTCCTGATCGGATTCTGTCAATAGCCAAAAAAATATTGACCGAATTCGGCCTATAGACACTGCCAATCATTGGAAGCTGCATATTCTTCAACCTATATAAATCAGATACATGAAATTGTTTATTCGGACAACACTTTATGAAATTTTAATGTTACTTCTTTGGAATCATGTATGCTTTGTTTTAAAAAATTGTTAAACTACAGCATTATTTCCAATTTTATGACGATCTCTTCTCTTTTGCTCACTTTCCTTCGTCATCTCAACCATAAATGGAGAGTCAAATCTGCTGGGGTCAAAACCGCCCCACGTACGTGAATGGTTCCATATTTGACACTAAAAATGCTGATACGGCCAGTGTTGAATCGGCAGTGCCGATGATTCATAAATTCGAATTGATACAGAAACGCAGGACACAGTGTCCTCACCCGTGACGGAAGAATAAACTTCGTTCGAGCAGAACCGAGAATAGGCATCGAGCGACAGAAGAGACAAAGTTTGATAAATATAACATGACGACATTATGTTACAATTTAGACGTATTGTGATCTTCTTTTTTAACATCATTCAGTTCTTCGTTTTTGTTCGTGTTCTTTTCTGGGTTTTTGGGATAATGAGTTACGCTTTGAGCACAATTAGAGTCATTGCTCGGAGAGGAGAAAATAACTCCAACTCGTTTCTTGGACCGAAATTTTCTGCAACAGTCGACGTTGTCCCTAACGAACATGGTCAACGCCACAGGCAAGAAAATGATGCTGTGCATTAGCCCAAAAACGATCACGATCACGACCGTCTTGAAAAATGTAGAAATTATGTATGCATCGATTGTTCCCATGACCAAAACGCCCAATAGTGTAGACGTAACACCCTGAAATGGGTAAAAGAATTTCAAAATCGACAAAAACAGCATTTCTCACAAATTTCTTATACATGAGGTCTGTCTTTTATAAAATGCTTCCAAATTGAAAAGTGACACATATCAGTAGTGTCGTTAAAATTGTTTACATACAGCTCTTACTGTAAAATTTTTCGCTCGAAAAATTGTTAAAGATTGGGTCAGTATGCTCACAAATTTCCAGTCCTATATGATGTATTGTTTGTCAGAAAATCGTGAAAATGTGAAATACTACTTGCTTTCCACTTTCATTATTTAGAGGCATTTCAAGATAAACAGACTATAAATAAGTACACCCGTAAACAAATTAATAGTAGTAAATTAAAAAATATTTTTCAGTTCTAGCAATCAAAGAGATGAAAATAGTGACATTGCTAGGCTATACTGTATGTAGGCCCAAAAAATACGTAAAAGAAGTTCCTCGCCTGAAAAACAGGCCATCCCAAAGTCTCCAGGGACTTCATAGCTCGTTGATTCGACGTTCCTTCGGCTCGCACATAAGCGTAAGAAACATGAGCACTCAAATCGACAGCAAATCCTGTTGCCATGATCATAGTTATCATGGAAATACAATCCATATTTACGCCCCAGTAGTATAAATAACCGCTGACACCGACGTCGATTGATATTACGGAAAACGCCATAAAAATACCGCAAATCGGATGCGGTATGAGCAATAGAGCTATGAAAATCATGATAGCCAAGGATAGTACAGTATTACGAATGGTTGTGCTATTTATGGTCAAATATTGATCAACAAAAGGCGACTGTTGCTGAAAGCACGTTATGTTGAAATGAGAATAATTGTCGCCGATACTTCGTATTAAAACTACGGCATCTTGATGATCGGGTGGTAAAGCAAAGTTTTTGAGGCCAACCTGAAAAATACGATTCTAAGTTTGAAATTTATGATGACAGGCCAAAATTCGTAGATAATTAATTATTCACTACTACGGTAGTAGTAAAATGAGAATAAATTTGAAATGGTAACGTGCACACGATTCGGAAAAACTCTCAGTCGAATCAAAGCTACGGAATAGCGTAATGCACAGGTTTGAAATGTTAACTCGAAAACCTACAAGCGAAAAAGCAAATCAGAATCACAACAGAGTAAACAAGAATCTAGCGTTCCCGTATTTTTTAAAACTATGTGATTTAAATTCATCAGAAGCTACAACACAGAAAATGATCGACAATGATCATTGAGGAATAGTGAAAAAATGAACTTAACACAAGCATAATGAAAAACGAAAACTGACAGGATGGCATGTTTTTAGAACAAAATTTATCCAATATAGCTTATTTTACACATTAAGCGTGACTTACGGCGAACCTAAATGCAATAATTTCGTAGGGATCTTGCCCAAGCGACTCGTTTCCCCACTGAATTTGAGATTCCCAGAATGTTCGACTACCCGTTGCTCGCAGCCAATACTTAATATTATAGCCACTGTATTGCGTGGCATTGGGAGAATCTTTGAAACCTCGTTCTTCCAGCCACATCGTGTACTCACGTAGGAATAACATGGTAGAATTGGAGTTCATTGTATGATCTGTATCTTCGAACGATCGCACCATGGCGAAAATTTGCTGGCGAGTTTCATAAATCGATATGTTATGAGGATTGTTGACTAGAATTTGCATCGGCATACCAGTTTTCCAGTACCTAAAGATGAAATGGGAATGATCAAATCAATCACATAAGAACGAACGTTCAGAAGAGATTGCAGAACGAAAAATAATATGGCGTACAGTTGTGCAAAAGTTTATGCCTCTATTTTTTAGTTTTTTTAATCAGAGATTCTATGCTTCAGACAAATACTTGTGTAAATGAATAATTTACACCAAAAACATATTTTGTGTACTTTTATTATTCTTTACATTGTTATTTCTGTGTGTGTGCGTTGGAATCATGGATAAACAGAAAAATCTTAAATCGACAGATTTTGTGCATGTTTGAGGATGCAAAGTTGTCCAAGAAAGACATTGCAAAACGGCCACAAATTTCACCGGGAACCGTTCATTGCACGATTCAAAAATTTTGTATAAAAAAATTTATTTGAAGAATCTGCGCGTTCTGGAAAGCCTTCAAAGTTGAACTTAAGGGGCGAGCATCATCTTACGCGATTAGTTGAAGATGGGCGAAAATCTACTTCCTGTTTGAGAGACGAGTTGGTTATCAATTCTGAATTAATCATCCATCGAACCACCATTAGTCGTCGCTTAAACCGCTTAGGGTTTTCTTCAAGAGTGGCAGCACCAAAGCCATTTATTAGTGAAGCTAATAGAAAGGAGTGCCTTAATTTTGCCTTCGATCATCATAATTGGTCGCCTTCTGATTGGAATAAAGTTTCATTTACTAATGAATCAAAATTTGATCGATTTACTCAAAACGCAAGAATTGTGGTAAAGTTACGTATTGGAGAACGATATTATTTAAAATGTATGGTTGGTACAATAAAACATGGTGGTGGAAACGTTGTTTTATTTCAGGGTTCATTTGGGATTGTTGGTACGGGCGAATTAGTTTTCATTCCGGATGATCCAGAACTTACGGCATTAGCTTATACAAATTTGTTGCAAGAAGCCTTAAAGCTATTTGTTGATTCTACACTACCGTTATCAGTGAAAGATAACTGGATTTTTCAGCAAGATGATAATCCTAAACATAAAGCACGTTCGACTATGAAATTCTTTGATGAAGGCAAAATTGTGCTCTTAAAATGGTCAGCCCAATGCCTGACTTGAATCCAATTGAAAATTTATGGCACAAAATGAAATCTGATTTACGGAAAGAAACTTTTATGATAAAAATTAGGAACATTGGCGCCAGAGGTTGAAAGAAATTTGGCATTTTATTTAAATTGACTATAGTCAAAAATTGGTTGTCTATGAAAAAGCGCTCAGAAGATCTAATTTCTGCTAAAGGTGGTCCGATTAGTTATTAGCTTTTTGTGAAAAGCGATTTGCGATTGTTAAATAGCTTACTTTTATTTGAATGGTTATTTTTTGTCGTACATTTATGTAAAAAGTCAAAAAACAAGCGGGCAAAAACTTTTGCACACTACTGTATATACACGTCACAGGTGCCATCGGACTGCTGAAAAAATCGTCGGCATTGTAGATCCGACTCCATCAAGTTTAGCCAATCATACGACTAAAATGAGATAGCTGTTAGAACCCTCTGGTTCGACGAAATTAAACTGCAGATTTTTCTCCGTTTTTTTCAAAAAATTTTCCTTGTTTTCAACAACACTATTCAGATAATCGTGCAAAAAATACTTGACATTGCTATGAGTAAAGCTGACGATTTATGAGTTTTCTAGATTTTTATATTCTAGAACGCTGGAAAATGAATCTTCTCAGCATTTATCCTTTAAATAAAGCCTTATAAAATTTTCAGTCGAGAATGATGTTCTAATGTGTTTTTTGTGCTATCTAGTGCTATGCTATCAGAGTCCTATAATAAAGAGTATCCACCACGGATTCAGATCCAGCAGCTCTAGAAATCCGGAGGTATCACGGGGGGGGGGGTGGGGATGTAAAACTCGGCTCTTCATTCAGGAACCATGCTAGCTATGAAATTGCGTTTTTAAAACGTTTTTATGGTTCTGCTTCATTTTGGAAGTAAACAGGGACTTCCTTCAAAGGTTGGACGAAATGCCAAGTACGGGATGTCTGGTCAAATCTATCTGGTGCTGGTTCATCCATACCCTTCCTATGACATATAAAGACCCGTAAAATAGCTGATGGCTGTTGCTGTAGTGAGACGGTTGCTACGTGACACTTGGCTATTGTGAAACGCCTATTGATAGTTTGGTGGCTGCAGTGAGACTGCGGCTGTAGTGAGGCGGGATCGTAATTTAGATCTGGTAAAAAATTGAAATTGAAAAATCAGGCAACAAAAATTTCGAATCTGAAACCCGCGGGAACTTCTGCCATTGCATGTTTGAATCATTTTTCAAACGCAAGGAATTTATGTTCAAAAGATTCAAAAATTACGAAACCAAGAAAAGGATTCTGGGGACATTAGTCGTCATAACGTTTATTTTCGTTAAATATTCGAACAAACTATCCAAGATGACTTTTTAAAGAGTGCATTGAGAGATTTTAGATGATGAAAACTATTAAAGGTTAACTCAATAGCGAACAAGACATGCTAACGGTCGCGCTTGAATTGGATTATAGCATGACTAGGTAATATAATCATAAACGGCGCGAAAAGATTTTAATTTCTTGAAGTCAAATATCTCACAATACAGTAGTGATAGCAGCTTAACAATATTACTTTTAAAATGTGACTTATTTACTAAATTCTCGGTTTTCCCCGTTGTCGGCAACCCTGCACAATCCTTTTAATCGATAAATCGAAAATGACAATGTTTCGGTATAAGTGGGCAATTTTTAACAAAAAAGGTCACAATGGTAATTCTTCTGCACTTAGCAACATAAATACTTATTTATACGATTTTTATACAACAATTACTATTTTTTGAATCACTTTTTAGTTTAAAAGTAAAACATCTCCCTAAAATTTTCCGTTCTATCGCCTCCCTAAAATTTTGACAATCCATGATTCCACCAACGAAATGGCAAAGTCTCGAAGTACTATAGGAAAAGTAGTGTTGAGATAGATTATTAAATGTTCATTATAAAACTTATATCTGAACTGAATAGCAAGTTCTTTTTTGCACGATGCTAATGAAACCAGAGCCGTGATGAGGTAAATTTTTGGACGTTAGCACGCGTGCTAATGACTGAAAGGGAGAAATTTTTGAAAAAAGTTCGACAAATAACAACTGCGTCAATATCGTCATTCTCCGTCACTTTTGCATAGCGAATCTGAATTCGCTTCGACTCTCACCTCTTGGACACTACTTAGGTAATTTGAAAACAGATGTTTTGACATGTGCTGAAGTTCAGGCAAATCAGTGATAGTGAGTAGCAAATATAATTGTATTCTAAAAAATCAATCGAGAACCAGTATTGAAGTTTAAGTGCAGTTTCCGATACAATGAAAAGATGCAAACGTTTATAGAAACAGAATGCGAATTTAGCGATTACTAAATGTATTACTGTCAAACTAACGACTGAATACTTACTAGTCGGTCAACTAATCAACCGCATAAGGTAAGAATCAGATGAAAAGTATCAATATCAAGCATGACTTCATGAGTTAATACAATCAAAGCATGTTATCAGAATTGACAACTTCGCACATTAGTTTGACACCAACAAAGTAACATTTGTCAACAGTGCTAACTGTGCTAATGGAATATTTTTTCATCAGCACGAATCACTGTTTTTTCCACATTTGCACTATAATGTGTAAGAAAATCTGGAATGTCGACAAACTTTTTTAGGTCTTTCCACAAATGTGGAAAGCAAATTTGGGGTTTTGAAATAGAAAAGACGCATTTTGGATCATTTTAGAAGGTCGAAATGCCAAAGACGGCGCTTCGCGCCAGTTATAAATTTAATAATCATTATTATTTATAACCAAGCTCGGGCGCGGTTTTTAGCATGTACCTTTACTTACCATTTAATCCCATACATGTAACGGAGCCCCGAGGTCTGGGGGGGGGGGCGAATTGGACGACTTTTTTTGGGCCGGGGGTCAGTAATTCCCAAAATCTTGGGGGAGGGGTCTCCCAAGGGGAAAAAATCGATTTTTTTTCCACGAAAAAAAGTCCGAAAAATAGTAATTTTTTTCTAAAGAATTAAAAATTGTATTCACTATTTTTTGTTCAAAAAGTGACATTTTTCAGCATTTTTCCGACCAAAAGTATGGGGGTTCCTACGGCTACCATATGGCTAGCCATAGGATTGGAAAATCCTGGGGGGGGGGGGCGGTCACCCAATGGCTAGCCATATGGTCGACGATTTCTGGGGGGGGGTTCCCACAGCACTTCCCCCCAATTACATGCATGTTTAATCCTTAATAGTTTTCGTCATCTTAAACGCATTACCTCATGTTTTAATTGGTAATCTTGAATATTTTATCTTGATCATTTTTCCTTGACACATTTTTTGAGAAAGATCAACACGTCAACTATCTAAACTTTTTGAAGCGATTGTTCTTTTCATAACGTAAAATGAATCCAAAGGCTTCACGGAAGAAGTTTTCGGAATTTCTACTCTTCTTACACACATCATCTGTTCACCCAAATTCATGAAATTTTAGGAATAAAGAACTGGTTTTAAAATTTTTAAAATGATCAAATTCTAAAAATTACGAATTTTCCACGTGGAAAATTTTTTTATGACCTTTCCACAAATGAGGAAAGATAGTCGCTGCTAATGGCACTCGTGCTAAAAAACCCTGCTGAATAGTATATGACACTTTAAAAATTTGAATCTTTTGTTGTTTTGTTGCTGAAACTTTGCGTAATAATGTAGCACCTAACTTCTCAGTTACCTTTCCTTCTTTTTTGAACAGTGAAAATATTTGGATATGTCCGGACATCCGGATATTTTTTGACACCGGATATCCGTTTTTCAAAATAGCCGTCCGGATATCCGACGCACATCACTAATCTACAAGGCAATAAAATAACTCGTAATGATGCCTAGCACCACAAAATTAACATTTCTCGTTCTTTTTTGGACAAAAACACGATGTCTTTCCAGATTTTGATAAGATACGGGTGGATATTCCAACAGCTGCCCTTAGGTCAAATGTAATGTCGATTATTTTAGTGGTGAGTCTTTGATATTATGGTCAAATCTGGGCAATTTGTTAATATTTTTATTCGGCTAGACAGTTCCGTAGTAGGACAAAACGAAACAGGAAACGTGAGTTCAGATATCAGGCAATCAACCAACAATCTGGATTTATCAACCAGCAAAACTTCCGCTATTGCCCGACAGTAATCATTACTCTTTGTCTTGGGGAAGGGTTAGGGGTTCGCATAGAATTTTACGCCCCAATTATATTTATGAGGCGGAATAAAGCATAAATATGAGAAAAATAAAGAAACATATGGAAGATTCTCGTAGTTGAAAGCATTCACTGGTTAGAGGAAAAGATTTCCAGCTACTTCTTTTCCTCAAAATTCTTGCACCAAAAAACCTGAGTATTTTGGAAAATATCGTCAAAACATAGATTAGCTCGATAAAGTGCAGAAAATTTACGGGAAGCCTGATTGAAGCTGCATGATAGTGAAATTTAAAGGCGTAAAATGTAAATCCAATAAAAGCAGACACAAACTCGATTTTGAAAAGGAATCAGATCGTTAATAACAGTAATCAAAAGAAAGCCTAGTCTCAAAAAAATGAAATTAAGAAATGAACGAAGAATATAAATTAGGAAATTTGAATAAAATTCATACTCGACATCAACTTACCTATCACTCCACAAGAAATAATAAACATAATGCTTTTTGCTGACCAATTTTTCCGGCTGTAGACCGTTTGGCATGGCACAGCTGCCATAGATCGCCGTAGCCAAATAGACAATGAATAGAACACAGACGAAAAATTTGGCAATTGGGTGAAACAAATAAGTACCGTAATAATCGCGGAAAATTTTTTGAACGATGGACAACTCGTGATCGGAAGATTGTTCGTGGATGAAATGATCGATATGATGCGATTCGTACTGTTGGTGATCCGATTTACTTTCTTGCTTGACGCTAGCGTCAAAAACATCAATTACGTCATTTTGAATATGTGTCAATTTTGCCATAGGCGTTCCAGTGCAGAAAAATCTTTGCAACTTGGTTTCTATGAAATCGAAAATTCTATTAATTTCTCTGCATTCACCTTCGAAGAAGCTTCACAGGCACTATAATTGTCTGGTTAAGATACGACTTAAAAATAAATAACAAAAATTCAAACAAAAGTCAAAAACCAATAAATTTGAAAAATGAAAAGCAACAGTGATGAGCTCAGAATAAACTTTTTGACAAAAATTCGCACATACTTTTTTACTAACGCGGAGGAAAGCGAGTTGAAGTATGAAGAATTGAAAAAATTCGAAGTTAATTGGTAACACCGATTCCCACTAAGAATCTTTTGAATACAGCAGAAAATTCGTTTTCTACTTCGAGTTGATTTGTTGAAATTTGAATACATTGACTACGTTAAAAATTTTATTCTATTCCAAGAATCGGCAATCACAACAACATTACACTTTCAGAGTAAGCTTTTTTGGGGGCAGCTCGTTTTCGAACAGAAATTTCTTCGCAATTTAGACCGCCTGCTATTATTCTAAGTTTTTCAGGCATTTTCATCTCATTTTGAGCTGGCTAACTCTGTGAGGTTGCCTTATGAAACATCCATATCACAAAATAGTGAGCGGGGCAATTGTTTGATACCGCGTTCTAAAGTTGCAGGCACGTAGCTGGGTCTACTAATTTGGGGGAGGGGGAACCAATTTTTTTTGTAAGTATACATAGCAAATTGTGAAGAACACACTGTATTGGTCATACTTAGCTAAGAAAACTATTAGCTGCAATTTTTGCACAATTGAAATGTTAATTTATGACAATAGTTTTTCAAAAATGTTTATTGCAAAACGGGAAATAAATGCACATAAAAAAGTAAATTATTTAGAATGAGGCAAAACGAAGTTAATGGCACGATTGGTTTTCATTGCAAAAAGATCAATTATTCTCGAATTTTCAACAATTTTGCGTCGTTGCTTGTT
This sequence comes from Romanomermis culicivorax, assembly GCA_963922205.1. Taxonomy (NCBI): domain Eukaryota; kingdom Metazoa; phylum Nematoda; class Enoplea; order Mermithida; family Mermithidae; genus Romanomermis; species Romanomermis culicivorax. Next base: position 173,303 of record CAWUHX010000292.1, read on the forward strand.
AATGCTGCAACCCTGATTGTACTAGAGCAAAAGTTCTATCGAAAGAAGTTCAGTGTTACATACGGAACATCAAATAAATGATTAGAAAAATTACACTATACTAGATTTAAAAATTTCAGCACAAAGCCGGCCAGAAGTACACTAGATCGAATGTAAAATACACTAACTTATTTGGCAACAATGTGCCGATGTGTAATTAGATTAGCTTGCATTGCGCAACTTCATACAGTAAGTTCAGTCTTTTTATTTAACTTAGCGTAACAAGATGTACCTACTGATCAGTTATGTAGACAATTAACTTTGGGAGGGACCGGTCCCTTTCTGTCCCCTCCTCAGCTACGTGCCTGTAAAGTTGAGCACGTTTATGAAATCGACAGCTAAAAGTTAGCCAGCTAACTTGGCGGGTTCAACTCAAGTTAGCCCGCTAACTTGAGTTAGACACCTTGATAAAGGCAGATGCAAGAAAATAAAATCGCACGAAAAACAAAAAGCCTTGAAAATATTTCAAAATTTCCAAAATGAAATTAAATTTTTCCAAACATGAAATGAATTTTTTCTTTGTTTGAACTAAAGTCGCACTGTCATTTCTTCATCTAGTACCTACTATTTTTGTGTTGTGCGGAACAATAAATGCATAAAATAGAAAAAATGAGAGGGAAAGGATTCAAAAAACATGAGAGAGAAAACAATGCGGAAAAAAAAGTTGATAGAAAAAATGAAAAATTTGTACAAACTGTTACCGGCCTTATCTGTCGGCAGAATTTCTTTCATCGTTATCGAATGTCGGCCTTCAGTTTCAACTTTGCCCAGCAGATATAACGCAGCCGAATAGAACGTGCATTGGTACAAGAGCTCGAAAAACATGGCTAAAGCTGTGTAATAGCAAAACATCTGCATTGCTGGTAAGGGATTCCACGTTCCAACCAAGAACGAAATTATATCTGTCACAGACGTGATAGTTATAGCGACAGCAGACTCAGATAAAGCTTCCGCGAAACGATCTTCGGCGCTCCACTCGAATTTTGTGCAATGCCAAGCAGAAATTTGTATGAACATGTCGTCAACACCGATGGCTACATTTGAAAAAAGCGATACATTGCAGAAATTTATTTCTAAATTATGCAAAAGAACTAATATTTCCGAAATTTATGATCGTATACTCGTAGTAATAACAGAAACTCCAATGTTCTTGAGGTGAGGAAGGGGGGAAAAGTGGAGTAATTGCTACGCAGTGGGCTACTTCACTCGCGGAGTAGCCACTCGTTAGTGTCTTCATCGTTTAAATATAGCAGAATAGCGGTGGAGTCGCTATTTAGTGAAGTAGACAGTGGAGTTGAAGATTTTTCTAATGCGTAGAGACATGATTTTCCGGTTTAAAACATCTAGCTTAAAACTGCACCTTAAAGTGGGTGTGAGAGAGACAACATCATATCGACCGAAATCGTTTAGTTTTGTTGAGACACAATAAATCGATTGGAGTCACTAATATCTCGTGAAATATTAGTGACTACGCATCTCTGAAATTTCATTTTTGATTCCTATATTAATATTATTAATAATATTGAAAAGACGACTACAAGGAAAACGGCCGAAAAACTATTTGTGAAATGTGACTGGGTTGCTTTTGATTTTATATCTAAGTCAGTCTCAAAATGATCTAAGCCATAAAGTATCGATTTGTTACTTTTCATATTTTGTTACTTAATTTATGTGTCATCATATTCTTTAACGTGGGTATTTTTTCAGCTGAATGATCATGTTATACATCAGACCAGGATCAGAAGTGTAACATTTTTTTCGAGTCCGGTTCCAAAATTATAACAATATCGCGTCCGGGTCCTGCGGAATGGTCGGGTAATTTCGGGTCTCATTTCCGGTCCGGGTCCACCATACATCTCCAAGTATCTTAGGTACTGCAGATCTTGCAGGGCGGCAATTTTTCCCTTCACAATTTTCACTTGCTCATTGTCTTCTTTCTCAGTCATAAAGACTGATGACGACATCGATATAACTTAGAGCAACATTTTTGATCACTTCAAAAGCTCTAACAGGAAAAATGGAAAACAAAGAAAGAGCTCACCAAAAACTAAAAAAGGCATAACAACTAAAACGTCGTTATACGGAGCGCCGGCTAATAGTAGCAAACCAAAGGCACTGATAATCGCCATCCCAGGTTCAACGATGCCGATAATGGATAATAACGGTTTACTACGGACCCAGTCGATGACGTATCCGCTTTTTACGCGATTTTTGTGTAAAACGAAACTGCAAATTAACGAAAAAATAAACACCAATATGATGGTGACGCTTATTTCGGGTGCGAAACGGACCGTATTTTCTCTCAAACCTTGATTCAATGAATCGTCGTTGCCGAATGCAACATTGATAAGCTTGGTCGGATAATGCGACAGTAGATAATCAGTCACGTGATCTCTGAATTGTATGCTGTAGAAGTCGAACGTTTCCGGGTGCGATTTTAATTCATATATTAATCTAAACAAGAAAAAATGTACACACTTGACAAATATTATCGAAAACCGATTGGAATTTTATAACAAGTCTCGAGGCGGATAAATGAAGATAGGACACCCGGAAATTGATATATCAAAAAGTTATTTGAAATCTAGAACACGAAACAGAAATTATTCGTATTTCCGATTTCTGAGGAAATACGAATAAGAAATGAGGAATTTCAAATCTGCTTTGATTGGTCCATTGTTTCTGAACAAAATCCTTAACTTTTATCTAGATTTTTGAATTTACGGTGAGTATATCAGGCTTCTTACACGGAGTCTTACATACAAAATTCATATATATGCATTTACCTTATGGCACCCACTTCCTCCATCCACCCATCTTCATCATATTTAACCAATCCCAAAAATCCACCGAGATAGATCGGCCTGTCGTACGGTATTCTCATGACGGGATAACGTATCAGGTTTCCATTATCCTCCAATTCGTCCCGATGTTTCAATAAAGTCACGTGGCTATTGTCGAAACACTGTAATTCGATTTTGAGGCAAATATCTCGGTAGAAAAATTTGTACATGCCGTCGAACGATAAAACCGTCAATTTGTTTAAAATATAATCGTTTAAATCTTCGATTTCGGTCAAAATGTCTTTTCGCAAAAGATTTTTGTTCTCGGGACCGTGGCCGGTAGCTATCAAGTGAATCCACCGCTTTACCTGTAGGAAAATTGGCAGTACGTAAATATACTAAATGAAACTCGTTCGTCATATTACAAGTAACAAATCGCATTGTCATTGACTGACGGTCAGTGAATTCTTTCAATAGAAATTTCGAACTCAATGTTTATTAGGAACGTACCGGTTTCACTTTTTTGATTTTCCGGTTTCGGGTTTGCATTTTTTGAGTTCACGGTTTCCGTTTCAGTTTTCAGATTTTCGAAACCGCGGTTTCGGTTTTCATACTTTAGTTTATAGTTATTGAAATTGAAAGATGTAATGGACAAGCAAAGTTCTCCTTCTCATTTTGTGGTACAGAAGAGAATAGATAATGCTCATCTGCGATCTACGGAAATTGATGTTAGTTATTGTGCAGTGTTGTCGAGAATCCAGGTTTCATCAACTCGATTAAAAAAGTGAATAGGAGATGATGAGTGATAAAACTAGAAGTAAGGCAGGTTGAATCAAAGTGCTGATGATTTTTTCAACAAATTATAGCTAGCGACATATCAGCTTAAAGGAAGAAAATTTTATAAAAGACTGATTTGGAAGCACGATTTGAAAAATCGACTGAAATTGATTATAAGTAAAAACACTTCAAGTGCAATTTCTTTCGCTACTGATTTATGGTCCAATGAGCAAGAAGGCCTGATAAGACAAGAGGGGTTTTGCATCATGAATATTTTATTACAGAAACCTAACAAGCTTGCTGATGTAAAATGTATCTAAACAAAAAACAGACATCTCATGACATAAATCAACCTCAATGGTGGCAAATCAAAAAAACGTACCTAACGTTGGCAAAACTTGCAGGGTGTTACCTCAGCGCATCAGCCATGCTTCAGAACAGCTATTCAGTGGTGCGGGAATAATCTTTCAGTCATTACGAAATCATATTTCAGGCAAATCAGTGGAGAAGCTACTATTTTTGAAATATAATTTCATTGAGGTTTCCAAATAAAAATTTAATTTTGAGTGAAGGGGATTATTTCTCTTGTTGAATAAAGTTTTCACTGCATAAGCATTATTTTTATCTTATCACGGAGTTCTGAATTCTGCTGCTCTTATGCATTATTTTTCAAACTATGCAGACGACTGTAAAAACGTAACATTCATCCCTCCCCCAAAATAACGGTTTCGGTTTTCCAATTTTGAGTTCCACGATTTCGGTTTCATTTTCAGGTAAAATGACGGTTTTCACGGTTCTGGTTAATCGGAATATTCCTAATGTTTATTACTTTTAAACGCATTTCGGCGTGTCACAATGAAAATTAAATTGCTAAAGTTCAGTTCGAATTGAACTCTACGAGATTTAATTGTGCCCACAGATTTTTCTGGTCACCTGACCTGGAACAGCGAATGTCCTCAGCCCCAAAATTTAGTCAAAATAGTTTTCTACGAAAACTATAACACCTACGAAAAATTTGTGAACAAATGATTATTTTTTCACCAATTCTACGACAATAAATTTTAGATTCAGCTTAACAGATCGTGTGTTTTGTTTCTATTCAATCATAACAGAATAAGATCTCACGGTAGGAAATCGGTCCAGCGTTTTGTGGTTTAACATTAGTGATGCGACGGGTACTGGTGCCGGTACTCAATTTCATAATGAAAAAATTAATTACACGTCTGGTAATGTTTTAAATAACCTTAAACATCATTCAATAGCTGGGCATATGAAACTAAAATAATTCAGGCATTGAATTCGACAAGAACGAGTATGCCGTAGAATTTGTAAGTTTTTAGCAGCATTTTTTGTAGTTGTTCTCCTCTATGATTGTTCTTTATCACTTTTATTTTAGGTTGTCGTATTTACTGTTTACAGTTTGTTTGACGAGGATACGTTATTTCTACAAGAGTTCTGAAATTCTGAGATTGAGATGAACGTCTGGAATTGAAATCCATGTGGGTGATGTAGAAAATAAATCAGAATGTCTAGAAAAAGCGAAATGCAAAATTTGCCAACAACGCACAAATTTTGAAAAATAATAATATAAAAAATGAATAAATCGTGTTAGACAGAAGTAAAGAAAATTTCCATTTTCGCTCGAAAATTTGAGAAATATTTGACTCAGATTACTATATTTTCACATTAACTTTTCGAAATCCAATTTACCCGCCAATTTTGATGACTACCACATATTTCTGCTGCTATTATTATAGTCCTTTTCCCCTTCGAAATGTTTTTTTAAATAATTAGTGTGAAAAGCAAGTACTAATTTATATTTTTACGATTTTCTACTTAACTCTGTGTCACATAGGACTGAACTTTTGTTATCATACTGAATTAATCTTTAACAATTACTCGAGAAAGAAAAATGTGACACAAAAGCTTCGAGTAAGCGATTTCGACAAGAAAGCTAAAATTTGTCATTTTCCGATTTACAAGCATTTTATAAACAGCAGACTATACATTATTCTATGCATTGACTTTTTTTAAATGACCGACAATCATGACTTTGCAGATCAGCATATATATCTCAACGTGACAAGTTACATATATAATTAATACATACATATAACATTGTAATTGTACCGGCTGATAAAGTGGTACCGGAACATCACTATTCCATATGTAAGAAAACCAACTTTAAACTCTCATCAACACCATATGAGAATATGGAATGCAACAGAGCGGGGCAATGGCAGAAGTCTTGCTAATTGGAGAACCTAGATTTTTGGTTGGTTGTTTGATTTTTGAATTTTGATTTTCCGTTTTAGCCTCATTTTTTTCGCTTTTGCCCGAATTGATGAAAAATAGTTCATTCATAGCTGTTTTCTTTGGGTTTCTAACTAGTTGAAGATACTTAATAGCTGATTGAAAACATCTCCACATTACTCAGGCCTAGAATAAACACAAGTCAGGTGGTAATGAGGCTTGTGAAATCTTATTCCTTATTCATTGGCCCATCTTCGATGTCCGAAAATTCGAAAACATAAATTAACGTAAGCAAGAAAAAGCGATGAAACTTACTTCAAAACTTTGTCCAACTACATGATTATTTTCGTCCAGCGGAAAATGCTCCTTAAACGTTGCATACTCGTACTTCCATCTACCGTTTGTTGGAGTGAACACGTATTCGGTATCGTTTTCGTTCTGCTTGTTCAAAAAATAAAATCCGCTGCCCAACAAACCGGTCAAACATAGAGGCACGACGACGAAAAAATAGGCGTACTTGGTCACTACAGTTGCATAAGAGAAGAAAAAGTCTTCCAAAATGTTGTTCAAACAACGCATTTTACGAGGGTGAAAACGGTTAATTAACCAAAGAATTGTTCTAAAGATATTAATTTTTCACTTTACCCCAAGAGGGGCGTAGTGAAACGGAGCGAAAAACTAGTTTTTGATGCAAAACACTGCCACTTTTGTTTTGTGGCGAAGATGCTGTTTATGAACCAGCCTAAGCAACAATGTCATTGTTAATTTCACCCTGTAAAACAAGATCTTAGAACGTAGGCGGACATAATCGGCAATGGCTCGAGGCAAAAACAAAATAGGGAGCCTGAAAAGTCGAAAAATAATCATCGTACTTAACAGACGTCCCCAAGGTAGGAAATCTAAGTGGGGGTAAATCGTATATAGTTAGGGCAGTACTTACTTCCGTGCCGGGCAGTGACCTTTTTTTGCTCGCCGTGCAGGTCAAAAGGGGTGTACATTTCGGTGGCTCTCTGAGTACAACACTTGTAAATAAAGTACGCACCAAACTAGAAGAATTGCAAAATAGACTCCCGCGAGGCGCCAGAAAAGATTCTCAGCCTTTTCTGGTTTTACAGTTTAGAGAACCGTTTTGCGACCATATAATCTCCGCAAAATGTTTTTCTGCTCTACATAAACACACCAAAAAATCTTCCTACACTAAGCTAAAAACGTTTGTCTCGTACAAAAAAAGGGATTTTCTGCAGCTGTCAATTTTCCCTATTTCATACATCAAGTCCCTTATGCAGTATATACATTATCAAGAGTGTGGACACCGTAAAGGTATCCATCTCAAACTGACCACGCACCCTCAAAACATATCCAACAGAATATTTAGTTGAAACCGCTTTTGAAAAAACCAATCAACTGTTTTGGTCAACACATCCTGAGCAATGGAACTCATTTCATGCTGATATACCTATAATATAGGAGTAATGAATCGTTATACACAACGCTGTTTTTAGGGTGGCGGCGCTCCTCTTCGGAATTTGTCATATGTCGATTTCGTGCCTATCACTGAGAAAAATCTCTATCAGTCGGTGCTTTCTATCAGGCGTGGCCATTACCATATCTACTTCCATTAACGAATTAACCTTCAACAATTTCAATCAACTGGACTACATCATCTCTTTTTTTATTAGTTAAAAGTTGGCACTTACGCATTTTAGGGGGTACGGAATTTTTTGGCCAAAATTTTTCCAAATTTGCATATTACTGACTAAAATCATGACGCTGATTACGAATACGCCAGTAGTTTCCCATAAAATCGAATATTTTGACTGAAAACGGGGTGTCCTATGATAAAATTTTTTTGCGCACTTTGCATATTTTTGATTATGTTATTGGTAAATGGATGATGCGAGTAGTATTTCATTCAATCAGATACATTGATCTGAAAACATCAACTGACAAGTCCGTATTTTCATCATCCTGCAGTAATATACTCATAAAAACCTTTAACAAAAAGTGACTACAGGAATTAACAAAAAGTGACAACAGTAAAACAAGGTAAACCAAGCGTTTCATAACATGTTTCAGAAGACCGTGGTCTTGTACTCACCTGATAGCTTCAGGAACTGTTGCCACAACCAAATATACATTTTTGAGCCGAAAATCAGAAAAGTCGGGAAAAGCGCGAATAATATTGGCCATGCTAAAAATTTAACAAGAAAAGCGTTCAAATAATACACACTGCACTGACTCAAGGTTAATTATTAACTATTGCGTATTGCGTGTAAACGGATCTACGACAAAATGTCTCCAACAATATGTCCCCAACATATGATCTCCAAACAAAATGTCTCCGTACAAAATATCCCCAACATAATGCCTCCAACAAAATATCTCGAGCAAAATGTCTCCAAGAAAAGATCTCCGAACAAAATGTTCCCGTGCAAAATGTCTCCGACACAAAATGTCTCCAACAAAACGTCTCTAACAAAACATCTCCAACAAAATATGCCCAATTTATGGTCTCCGAACAACAAAGGTATTTCCGTTGTGTTATTGGGAAAGGGATTTTCAACTATTGGGAATTCAATATATGTGGTCACTTTACACAAAAAAAAGTATCCCGGATGTAAACAAGCGTATATTCCCAATTTTTTGGAGGAAGGAGTTTTCGACCACAGGGAATTCAATGGATGCAGTCACTTTACGCAAAAATTATCTTGCATGTAAAACAAAGGTATTTCCGTGGTCTTATTGGGGAAGGGGTTTTCGACTATTGGGAATTCGAAGGAAGCGGTCACTTCACACAAAAAAAAATTATTCCGGATGTAAACAAGCATATGTTCATGATTTTTTGACGGGGGGTTGCAAAGCATTACAAAGGGACCAAAGCATCAGCCAAATGAAAACTGAACAGAGACCACCACACCACGAGGTGAACCCAGATTAAGGTGCTATGATTTTTTAGCATACAACTCCAATGCTTGGTGGTCGTGAACCTATGACCTTTGGCAAGTAGCAGCGTACCTGCTGCTTTGAACTGCCGACCATTGAAGTTGCTGACTTTTAAGAAATGAAAATTTTATGGTATTGTTGGAGTGAAAATAAATTTGAGAGGTTCGACTCCTGGCTACACTCTATTTTTAGGAGTATGTTGCTGGTTAGCAACCATGGCTCAGCAAGCGAAAGCATCGAGACTGTGCACAACGAATTGCTCATATTTTTGGCCGTTTTGATCATGCATGGCTCTATACAGGACAAAATGATGCTCTCATTGATTATCTAAGAGACTTAAACCTCAATTATGACCTTTAAATATTTTAGAATTTTTTTACAAATGTGAACAGAATGTAATGTGACTATATCTGTTGAATTCCCAATGGTCACGAACCCTCAAAACAAAAAATCACAGAAAAACCTTTGCTTATACGAAGGACAATTTTTGGTGTAAAGTGACTGCGTCCATTGAATTCCCCATGGTCAGGAACCCCTTCCCAAAGAAATCGCGGAAATACGTCTGTTTACACTCAGGATAGTTTTTTGTGCTATGTGAGTGCATCTATCGAATTTTCCATTGCCGAAAAACCCTCAGCCCAGAAAATCGCAGAAATGCATTTGTTCACACTCAGGATAATTTTGAGTAAAGTGACCACATACATCGAATTCTCCGCCATCGAGGACTCCTTCCACCAAAAAATCACGAAAGTACACTTGTTTACACCCGGGATAATTTATTTGTGTAAAGTGATTACATACATTGAATTCCCCGCGGTCGAAAACTCCTTCCATCAAAAAATCATGAAAATACGCTTGTTTACACTCGGGATAATTTTTTTGTGTAATTGCATACATGTAACGGAGACCCGAGCTCCGGAGGGGAAGGTGGGCGACTTTTTTAGGGCCGGGGGTCAGTAATTCCTAAAATTTTGAGGGAAGAGGTCTCAAGGAAAAAATTACGATTTTTTCACGAAAAAAGTCCGAAAATAGTTCACAAAATAGTAATTTTTCCTTAAAAAGACCAAAAAACTGTATCCATGGCACGAAGCGCCAGGAAAATTCACATTTTTTACAATTTTTCATTCTAAAATTGACATATTTAATCAAAAAACTGACATTTTTCAGTATTTTTACGATCAAAAGTATGAGGATCCCAACGGCTACCATATGGCTAGCCATTGGATTGGAAAATCCTGGGGGGGGGGGCGGTCGCCAAATGGCTAGCCATATGGTCGACGATTTTTGGGGGAGGATCCCATAGCACTTCCCCCCAATTACATGTATGATCCATTGAATTCTCAAGAGTCGAAAACCCCTTCTCCAATAACACCACGGAAATACCTTTGTTGTTCGGGGACCATAAGTTGGGCATATTTTGTTGGAGGCATTCTGCAAGGGAACATTTTGTTCGGAGATCTTTTGTTGGGGATATTTTGTTAGGGATATATTGTAGGAGACATTATGTTGGGGATATTTTGTACGGAGACATTTTGTGCGGGGTATGTTTGGGATATTTTGTTGGAGACATTTTGTCGCGACACCGTTTAAACTATTTTTTACGGAATAAGCTGTAACGTTGATAAAAAGGCAAAACTCACCATTAATGTTTTTTGATCAATATGTTTGATTGCATGCAATACTACTGGCATATTCGTAATCAGCATCATCGATGTGCCAATAACATATTCACAAATATGTAAATTTCGCAAAAGAAATTTTTGTAATAAGACACCCTGTTTGCAGTTGAAATATTCGATTTTATGGAAAACTACTAACATATTCGTAATCAGCTCATTTAAGTCGGACATGTGGAAATTTAGAAAAATTTTGGGAAAAAAATTTCGTACCTACCCCCTCCTTAAGTGCCTAAAAGTTGATATTTTGCCGATGAATGAGATTTTCCGTCAATCTTAACAATTTTTCTCTCGTTTCGCTAGGAGCACCGTTTTTTCCTAAAATGGAGTCTTTTGAGGAAAAAAAATTCTGGGCATGGTTCCCATTGTGGAAAAAAATTTCTTGAGTTAAAAACCGAAACGATGCATTTGGGTGAACTTCAGAGGGTCGAAACCTCAAAATTTTCCAGCGCTTCGTGCCCGTCATGAGTATAACAGCCATTGCTTCCTATCAGGCGCGGCCGTTAGCATATCTAACTTCCATTCACTAATCAACCTTCAACAATTTCTATCAATTCAATTACTTCATCTGTTTTTTAATTGTTGAGTCAATATTTTGCCGATAATTGATATTTTTCGTCACTTCTTAAAATTTTATCCTCTCGCTTTGCTTGGAGTTTCCCAAACGTTTTGAAGCGTGAAACTTCGCACTCCGCATCGGAAAACGATAACATCGTCATTCTAAGACCGTAAATTTAGCATATTAATTCTTTTAGTTGTCATTTTGAGACTCCCTAACAAGTCCAAGATGATAGAGGGAGCTTCCTGCAGTTTTTACATAGTTATTTTGATGTACCAAGCCAGACAACCCCATAGAAAGGGGTATGAAGGGGGTATTACCCCTACCTGAAGTCCTAAAAATTGATTACTGGGTGCCTAATTTGAAGACAAAATTATGTGTTTAGTGGACATTCAGCTACACTGACCCCGCAAATTTTAAACTTTACCCCTACCTGAAAAATCTAACCTTAGGGACCTCTGTACCAAACATTCTGAAGAATTAAATCAGAAAAAGCCACTAAAAAACTATAGAAAACCCAAATAACTACTAAAAAACCAAAAAGTCAAAATTTCAACAGTTTGGTTATTGCTAACCCTGATTCGAGCTAATGCTTATAGTCTTTAGTTATCAACATATTATGGATAAATGTTTGATCCTGTGTTGTTTTTGATGAATTTAACGAAAAGCAAAATTTTTCCCGGTCATTTTCCCAAAATCTTTTTGCGATCGTTAAAAAAATTTTAACTTTTGTGTGATTCAAACATTTTGAGTTCAAGTAGAAATTCTTTCCGCTGGAAGAACCGAAATTCTTGGTAGCCTTGCTAGTTTTTGAATTGTAGTCTGTCCGACTGAAAATTCATTGAATTCACTGAAAAATTAAACCTTCTGTCTAGAAAATAAAAGTTGAAACATTCATTTTTCCAGCGTTCTAGAATATCAAAATACAAAAACAAATTTCGGCGCTAGGCGCCCAAGAAGTTACTCATACGAAGCTTTCTAATATATATCCAAAACTTAGAACATTGGGTTTTAAAAGCCTACAACCGACGCGAATCTAATTAAATACAAGAAAACTAGCTTTTGATGGTTTTTCCTATAAAATTGAGCAAATTATTGATTTTAGAGTGAGCAACCAAAAATTTATCTTTCCAACCAAAATGTTTTCCGAAGTTGCACAGTGCAACCTGGCCTGTGGAAGAAAACCCTGGGCGAACGCATTGTTTTTTTCTGCACAGTGCAGACTTTTAGGCTTCGAGGCTTTTAAAATTTTAAAACCATTAATTTATTCACTAAATCTCATGAACTTGGCCGAAAAGATATGAGTAAGAAGAGTAGAAATTTCCGAAAACTACTTCCATGAAGCTTTTGGATTGGTTTTACGTTAAGAAAGGAATAATCGGTTTAAAATGTTTACAGACTTGACGTATTGATCTTTCTCAAAAAGTGTGTCAAGGAAAAAATGTGAATCTTCATTGAATATCAAGATGAAATAAAGAAGATTACCAACTAAAACATGAGATAATACGTCTAAGATGATTAAAACTATTAAAATTGAAATGATAAGTGAAGGTAGACATGTTAGGAGCGGCGCCTGAGCTAGGAAATAAATAAGAATGCTTATTTAAGTCATTTCACGCCGGAAAATTTTGAGATTATGACCTTCTAAAATGCACCAAAATGCATCTTTTCTGTATCCGATGTGATCAAACACATGACTCAAAAAATTCTGACAAGCCATTTTGGCTCGTTGGACTAAAATTCTACAAGCCATTTTGTCAATCCAACAAGCCATGGCTTGCAAAATGCTAAAAAACTATGCTTCGAGCAGAATTTTTTTTTATTTCTGCACTGGTGCAAAATTTTCTGAACATACCTGTACTTGGGGGGGGGGGGAGTTGGGGGGGGGGGACCCCCCCCAACTTGGCCAACTCAGTACCCAAAATGATTTCCCCCCCAACCCCCCCCAGTTGGGAAAAAATTAAAAAAATTTGCCAAAAAGTGTATGTTTTTTGGCCTTTTTTGGGAAAAATTTCGACTTTTTCCTACCCCCCCCCCCCCAACTGGTTGGAGGTCTTACAGGTATGTTTCTGAATCATGTGTTTGCTCACATATATTCTTCTATAATCATACCTGTGATTGGGGGTTGGAGGGTACCCTCCATCCCAACCTGGTCGAATGTCGGGACCATACCTGAGCAATGCCAGGCCACCCGAGCCACCAGGTAGCTACGTTTTTGTGTCCCATAGCTACGTTGGCGGCTGTCGGTGGCTCCAGAAAACCAACACTTAATGGAGGGAAGAGGAAGGCAAAGAGGAAAAAAGAGAGGGAAAGAGAAAAGGAGAGAAAGAAAAAACGGGAAGAGAGAAGGAGAGAAAGAGAAATAATCAACCAACTTGAAAAAACTCCATCAATCAGCCAATCTGGAAAACAACAAACTAACTGATATGGTAAGCAACCAACCAATTTGGGAAAGCAACCAACCAACTGATCTGGCAGGTTACTAACCTATTTGGGAAGCACCCAAACAATTTGGGAAACAACCAACCAACTGATCTGGGAGTCAACCAACCATCAGATCAGGGAACCAACCAACCAATTTGAGAAACAACCAATGAAATGATCTGGAAAGCAACCAGCCAACTGATCTAGGAAGCAACCAATGAACTGGCCTGGGAAACAACCAACCGATTGGGGAAATAACCAACAAACCGAATTGAGAAACTACCAACCAAGTGATCTAGAAAGCAACCAGATAACTGATCTGAGAAGCAACCAACCAATTGGGGAAATAACCAACCAAGTGATCTGGAAAGCAATCAACCGTCTAAACTGGGAAACAATCAACCAGGTGATCTGGAAAGCAACCAACCACCTGATATATAGGAAGCAACCAAAAAATCTAGGAAACATCCAACCAACAAATCCAGCAATCAACCAAACAACCGAGTGATTCGGGAAGCAACCAACCAACCAATTTAGATGTCAACCAACCAACTGATCTGGGGAAACAACCAATCAATCTGGGAGTCAAACAACTAACCAACTGGTCTGTGAGCAACCAACAAGTTTAGGAATCAGTCAACTAGTCAATCAGGGAGTCAACCAAAAAAATTAGTGTAGAACCAAACAATTCAAGAGTCGAACTTGACAAACAGCCAATAAAGCCAACCAGAGAGTCAGTCAACCAACCAGGGAGTCAGTCAACCAACCAACTGATCTGGGAAGAACCCAGATCGATTAAATCAATGCGGAAAAAAACCAACAAACCAGTCATAGAGTCAGCAACCGCCAACTAACAAATTCAAGAAACTACTAACTAATTTAAGAGTAAAAAGTAAAATTGGCTAACATACTGGTGAATATGTGACTTGTACTTCGTACGTCGCTGTAGACATATCGTATTCATGGAGCCACCATAATATAACGGGTGAGTCATAATAAATGAAACTCTACTCTCTTTGAATTTTTCTCAGCTTCCATACACAATAAAATGTTCATCAATGGCTTATTTTAAAGACAATTTTATTGTCTATAAACAAAAATAAGCTACTATTCACAATAATTACCTTTGTTTTGAAAAACACGGTTCATACGAACAGTAAAAGATTTACAACTTTCTAAACAAATTTCAGGCCTAATTTGTTTTATAGCATGTTTCAATTCTTCAATCAAGGTTTTCACGTTTTTCACACGATTCAAGTGCATTTGACTGACAAACTCATTCCAAATAGAATAATCCAAAGGATTCAGGTCGGGCCCATTTAGAGGCCAATGCTCTTTGTCAATGAACCTCAGAAAATGGTCGCTGCACCATGCTTGTGACCTTCGGTCAGTGTGAATCGAGGCCCCATCTTGCTGGAAGGTCCAACCGTTTCGGAACCACTTGTTCCCACATTTTAAGGCCACAGGCAACACTTCTTCAATATACCACTGATGACCAACCTTTCCTTGGAGGATAACCAAGTCAGTAACACCTTCAAATGGTGAAGAAAGTCAGCAACAGGCAATGAAGAAATGAAAAAAACAAACCCACTCACCTTTTGAACTGACACCAAGCCAAACCATAACCCCCTGTGGAAATTTCCGCTTTTGCTTTATGCTGCCATTTTGATCAGCAGAAGCTCTATCAACTGCCTAGACACAGTCATTTTGAGAATTGAAAACTCCGTCAATGCTGGACATTTTTTCGTCAGAAAACAAAAATTTCAGAGTGCCTTGTTTGCGAAAATTGTTACGGAACCAGTTGGCAAATTGTCGACATTTCCTTTTGTGGCCATCGGTTAGGAGAGGCTGCATGACCTTTTTATAGGGCTTAAGATTAAGGTCACTTGATAAGGCCCGTTGCATTGAGGATTGGGAAGTGTTAAGTTCCTTTGCCAAAATTCAAGTTAAAATTTGTCATTTTCATCCAATTCGATTCTTAACCTTTTTGATGAGCACCCTCCATCGGACAGTGCGAGGTCCACAGGAAGACTTTGACAAGATTAATTGGCCTTCCATCTTTAGCTTTTGAATCCATTGCTTGATTGTAGCTAGGCTGATAATATTGCTTAAGTCGCTGCAAATTTTTGTTGGCATTTCGCCATTCTGAAACTTAGAAATTACAAGTTTTTGGAGGTCATGACTTTTCATGGCAAATAACAGTAAATATTAAAGATTCCACAATGTTAGAATCATCAACAGACTCAGGAGAAAATTCTACATCTAATAGAGTTAGTTTAAACTCCAAATGTAAAATATTCTTGGTATAACATGTATGAAAATGAGAGGCTCATTTATTATGACTCACCCGTTATGCCTCTGGTACCTTATGCAGCAAGCAAAAAAAGGCCATGCTGGGCATGGTAAAAGTACTTACCATACCACCTTTACTATTTACGATTTTACCCCTATCTATATATTCGACCTTGGGGCATCTCGCATCAACCTATCAATGATCAATGCAGGCTCCCTGTTCTGGAGAATTGAAGCATAAGTAGCACAATACAAATGCATTCAAGAGGGAAAGAGAAAACGATTAAAATAAGAACACAGAATGAACACGAATCAGAATTATGTGAACACTGTTTTTTCTTCAAAAGGGTGTTTTTGGTGGCACAAAGAAATTTGAAGAGTTCAGATTGGCAGGAGTGCATTTTTACAAAACTATCTGGAGCTTCGTGCAAATTATGATCCAAATGGTTATTCAGTGTTTTTTGTATGGGACGAATATTTTTGACTCCATAAAAAATTTCGCTGGGATTTCTGTACAAAGCACAGACAGTTTTGGCATATTCTGAGAACACTTTTCCAGGCGCTAAAACCAGTAAAACACCAAGAAATTTTCTAGCGCTTCACGCCGGGCTGTATTTCATAGTTACACGGATTGGTCTATCCAAGTAAGCATTGAAAATGTGTCTGCAGAGTGCAGAAAATGTTTTTTTGGCTATTATAATGTAATGGTATCAGTATTGATCGAAGCTTCTTTTTTACCATTATTCATGAACAAGTCACATGATATTGATTTTAAAAGAAAAATTCAAGTTCAGCGGTTTAAACAACATGAATTCTAAGTTCTCTGACATTCTGCATGAGAAGCTTATAACAAAAAGAAATTTTATTTTTTAATATCATGCTTGCTATGAAGAGCATAAATTGAAGTGTGAGAAAATTTCTTCTGGAACAAGTTTTGTGTAGAAATAAGCACAAAACTCACACTTTTTTGTGTATAAACAAAATTTCGTTCGTAAGATGATCTTGATCAGAGCACCCCATGGGGGGGGGGTATTACCCCCGTCTTAGATTTGAAAATTCATTTACTACCCCCATAAAAACAGCTCACTATACCAAAAAATTTTGGTAGACTTCATCCTCTCCCCAATAGGTTATACTAATTCGAGAAAAATTGCAGAATGTGTGATTCTGAGGAATTACTCACTGCTCTTTTTGACACATTTACTGAGCAAATGATAATGGGACAGTATGCAACTTCTGTGCCATATAGCGATTTTTAGGAAAGGATATCAGTACATTAATATATACTACTTGTAGGAAATCATTATAAATATAATTGGGAGATGAAATAATGACTTATGTATATGTGATTAATCAAAAAATCGCCCCTTGGGAAGAAAAACATTATGTTCTTAAAATTCTGCCTCTTCATGCTCTCCTTTCCTTTTCCCCGCTTCTGCGTTGGGTCTTCTGTGCGCATACGGTTACCCAAGCTGTGGCATACTTTCCTGCTATGAGTTGAGACATGTGAAGTCTGTTGACCTGGATCAGGAGTGGTACTTGGTTTCAAACTCGTAGTTCATAGTCTAATGGGATTAATAATACTAAAGTCACATTCAGCATCAGGACTTTCAATTGGAAGCACTGTTCCAAGCCTAATCAGCGATGGGATAAGCCCATACTGCTGAAGATGCTGGTTGAAACAATGTTTCCAAACATATGTTGTGCCCGATTCTTGAAATGTGCAGGAATCAGTTGGCACAACAGTCTTCAAAGTGTGACTATTCTGTACGTATAATTAGTGCATTAAAGTTGCAGGATTGGGAGCTGGAAAATGGAGTTGAACCAGTAAATGTTTTTTGACTGTAAAAAGCATAAAGTAGGGGCACTATTCATTTATGTAAGTTCTATGTGGTTAGTAGGGATGGGCCGGATCGACTTTTTTGGCGACAGCGGATCCGGATCCGGATGTTGGAAAATTTGGTTCAGCGGATCCGGATCGGATCCGGATCCAAAAAAATTTGGTTCAGCGGATCCGGATCCGGATCTTGAGGAACAGATCCGAGCGGATCCGGATCGGATCCGGATCTTTCAATGAGTATATGTACTATGTCTAATTTGTCTAAAATTGAGTTGTATGAATTTATATTCATTGGTGTCAATAGATTAATAGATTATTAATCATTGAAATGTTTGTTTATTGAAATAGTTAACATGTACTAATTGATGATTTTCATTCATTAAATTGTATTCATGTTTAGATTAATATTGGTTTCATCAGAAAAGAAAAGAAATGAATAGAAATAGAAACTTTTTTCAGAAATTATGGATTCAAGCTCTTCTTTCACTTGCAGAGTGTGGGACTACTTCACAGTGTCCCCAGATGATGAAGAAAAGGCAAAGTGCAATAAATGCAGAATCCAGTTATCCAGAAAAGGTTGTGCTACTGGATGTCAGAGAAAACATTTGGAGAGGAAACATATGGCAATATATAAGCAGTTTGCGGCTAGATAAAAAGAAGATAATGAAAATAGAAGTAATTTTGGAACAAATTGCTACTAGTATAGTTATGTTGAAGAATTAATTTTTGTGTTTTCTTTAAAGATAGCCAGAAAACTGAACCTACTAACTCAAAAACCAAATTAGAGCATGAACTTAAATCTCAAACGTCTCTGGACAATTGCTTCATCTAGAAAGTAAACTTAAATTATCACCAGCGAAAAGTGTCACCTATGAACAGCTATTGAGTGGTGCTGGTCAAATTTATGATCCTACCAAAAATCGTTGAAGAGTGGTACTGTTGAAAAATTACTGTTTCTCAAGTATAATTTTGCTACCATTGCAGTGTTTTTTTGTACAAGCCTTTTTGTACCTGTACAAAGATCGGCCAAAAAGTTTTTGTATGAAGAAATTTTTTGTTGTACACTGAAAAAACCATGATCTTTTATGTATTTTCGCACAAAGTTTCTTCCTAATAGCACTTGAGTTCCCGTCCTTCATAATCATCTTACAAATTAAGAAAATATACTCATAACTTTCATAAATCTGAAATACTTCAAGTTAAACCTGAAATTTCTGAAAATTAGTTCCATGATGCTTCTCAATTCAAACTGGGTGTTTAAAATTTAAGTTGCAAAATAGGATTTTGACATTCTCAAATGGACCCAAATTCGCTTTTTCCGTACAGGAAGACCGCCAACATTTTTTCCTTTACTGGAAATTTTTTCTCCAGGAAGCACTATTTGTTGAAAAACAGTATTGCAAAGAATTATTTATCCGGCGCGAAGCGTCGGAAAATTTTTGGTGTTTTCTAATACTGCAAAATTTTGTGTGATTTATAATGAATAAAGATCCGATTATGACCGGATCTTAATCATTGACAACACCGGATCCGGATCCGGATCCGGATCTTAAAAAATTTGGTTCAGCGGATCCGGATCGGATCTGGATCCAAAAAAATCTGGTTTAGCGGATCCGGATCGGATCCGGATCCTAAAATTTAGGCGGATATCGGTGGATCCGGATCCGGATACCCGGCCCATCCCTAGTGGTTAGAGTACTACAACTCCCCCCTCCTTGGCAAAAAGTTGGGAGCAAAAAAAAAGGTCACGGCATATTTCAAGTACTACCCTTAAAATTTACGATTTTACCCCTACCTAAATTTTCGACCTTGGGGACCTCTGATCTTGATTTTTTATATGTACAAAAGAGCTCTTTGTCTTTTTTGTACAAGTACAAAAAAAGGTTATAGCTCTGGCTATCATTCGCTATTCTCTAGTGCAGGCACGGACTTGAGCAAGCATTACTTTAATTTTTGTTCAACTTTTGATTGTTTTCATTATGTAAAACGCTTCATCTGATTCTGTCAGTAACCTTCGATATTTTGTTTGCACTTGAATTATTATGAGCAAATAAAATTCATTATCTAGCATTCGAGTCTGAAAATTTTTCGGGTGCTGCGCGCCCGATAGAAAGTTATACCAACAGTAGAAATGTCTGTTGTCGAGCTCGTACGAAAATTGTGCTTCAGATATTTTATTGATTCTGTTGCATTCAGCGTTATCTGACCTAAAATTCAAAACCTTTACTTTCGCCCTTTATTTACACAAACTACTGACTAATGGAAGAATAGAATGCAAAACAAGCTCGTAAGTGTGCATATAAAAGATCATTCAACAGTTTGGAGTGGGAAAGCATGTATGAAAAATATTGAAACAACTTTTTTGAAAAATGACAACCAACCTATAAAGAAATTCGGCTCGGGTGGCTACGTACAGAATTTGCTTTGCCCAGGTATGGTCGGGACCCTCCCCCCAACTTGGTCAACCACATACCCAACCAACCCCCCTCCCAAACTCGAAAAAATGGGGGAAAAAAGTATTTTTTGGACTTTTTGGGAAATTTTTTATAATTTTTCGACTTTTTTGCAATTTTTTCTACCCCCCCTCCAGGAAAAATTTGAAATTTTGGGACCCGCATACTCATTTTGGGTTTATCCCCCAGCTGGCCGGACCTCTTATTTACTTATTTCTATAACGTGTCAGTCATTGATTCTGAACTTTCGAAATCATATATTATTTTTATTTTATAACCTTGAAACATCTTGTCAAAAAACTATAGATTCATTTTTCCAAAAAAAAATTTTACATTTAAGGACCGGCAGCAGGGTTGGTGGGATTGGGTTTTTGGGTTGATGCATTTTTTTGGGTTGAAAAATTACGCATTTCTGGCACTTTGGGTTTTTAAAGAAAAAAAGCATTTTTTTCCAATTTGTTCCTGAGAAAACAAATTTCAACCTGATTTAATAATAAATTGAGAGTTAGCCAACAGTAGTAACCAGGGTAGGCGAAGATTGAGTTTTGGGTTGATGGGTTTTTTGGGTTGGAAAATTGGGCTTTTGTGGGTTTTAGGGTTTTTAAGAAAAAAAATCATTTTTTTTATTCTGTTCTCAAGAATACAAGTTTCTTCCCGATTTAACAATTGAATTGAGAGTTAAACCAACTTCAGTAACTGCAATACAGTCTCTTCAGACACTGAAATGACAACAGATTTGAAGCACTATTCGATTTAGTTTGTATGGCTATTCGATTCGGTCTGTTGAGTTGAGTTATTCTAATCTTAAAGCTAAAGATTCAGATTCAGTAAATGTAACTTATATTTGATTTGTTTTTTGGCTGAAGTTGATTTGCTTTAGAGTTTATCTGAATATTAGGCAGATTTTACTGCTCGAATCATGAGCAATGCTAGTGAGCAAAACACAGCATTACTTGTAACTGCTAAAGTTTTTGTTATACCTACTGCTCGCAGTCATCACTAGCTCGTGAGTTGGCTTGAGAAGCCTATAAATTTTGAGGGACACGGCAGACCCCCTGGAGAAAGACAGCTGGCAGATTTCTGGGTCCGAAAATGGGCTGATGCTATGCTGGTTGAATGGCCATAAGCATTATGAATGTTGAAGAAACATCAAACTTTTTTCAGCCTGCAAAGTTAAAATTTACAAACAACTAACTGGATATATAATCTCGGCAAAAGACGAAGGAAAGAATACATTTTGTTACAAAATGCTGGGGAGCGGCCAAAAATCTGCTATGCAATATTGGTTGATGAGAGGCAAAGCATCGCCTTTATTCCAAAAAATTGCCTTGAGAGAACCTTGTTTAAGACTAATAATGACAAGCAGGCAAAATTTATTTTGTCATGTTATAATCAGGTGTTTTCCTTCATGGTGTCCACTGCATCATCGGAGCCTAATTTTTCAACATTTGACTTTGTTCACACCAAGTTGCATAATCGATTGTCATCTGCTTCGGACGAAAAACTAGTCTGCATAAAAATCAATGCGCACAATTTCTTCAACCATGCAGAGGTGGTTTTGCATGCAGAGATGATTTTATTTGTTATAAAGAGTAATTAGTGTATTTTTGCTCTAAAATCAGGGAAAATGATCTGCAAATGTTTTGTTTCATGAAGAATAAAACTTCATTGATGTTGCATTTGCTTCATTTTTACTTGGTTCAGATCCACAATTGTGAATTTAAAAAAAACCTTTTTAAAACATATAAAATACCCAAAAAACCCATCAAAACCCTAAATGCTCCAAAAAACGCTAGAAAACGCAAATTCGAAATTTTTAAAATGGGTTTTTCCCAACCCTGCAGTAACTGCAATGCAGTCTCTTCCCTGGCACTGACATGACAACAGATTTGAGATGGGATTACATTACACAACAAACAAATCAAATGCTTTGTAAATTTTTGATTCAGGAAATTTTTAGCGCTATTTGATTCAGTTAGTATGACTATTTTGTTGAGTTGAGTTATTCTAATCTAAAAGCTAAATATTCATATTCAATAAATTTAACTTATGTTTGAATTGCTTTTCGACTGATTCTTTTTTTGGCTGAAATTGATTTGCTTTAGTAGTATATTTTGATATTTGGCAGATCTCCTTGAGCCATGCACATGAGCAGTGCTAGTGAGCAATACACAACATTACTTGTAACCAATAAAGTTTTGGTTATACCCATACCTGGGCGATGCCGGGCCACCTGAGCCACCGGGTAGCGACGTTTTTGTTTTTGGCAGCTACGTTGGTGGCTGTCAGTGGCTCCAGAAATTCAACACTTTATAGAGCAGAGGGAGAGAAAGAGAAAAGGAAAGAGGAAAAAAACGAAAAAAGCAGAGAAAGAAAAAAGGAGAGAATGAAAGAAAAAAAGGCAGCAGAGGCAAACAAATAAAGTCAGCCAACCAACTAACCAACTGATCTGTAAAGCAACCAACTGATTTTAGAAACAACCAACCAACTGATCTGGAGAGAAACCAATCAATTTGTGAGTCAACCAACCAACTGATCTGGGAAGCAACCAACCAACTGATCTGGGAAGCAACCAATCAACTGATCTGGGAAGCAACCAACCAACCGATTTGGGAAACAACCAACCAACTGATCATGGAACCAACCAACCAATTTGGGAAGCAACCAACCAAATGATCTGGAAAGCAACCAGCTGACTGATCGACACTGCAGCGACATGCTGCCTCGTGAATATAGCATGTTCCCATGCCTCCGCACGAAAAGGATCAATAAGGCCCCCGCATGCTTGCAAAACAGGCTTTACGATGACGTCACCACAGCTGTTGAACAATGAATAAATGGCCGATAAACAATTTTTTTTTGTGATGTCATGTGCTGCCAAAAAAATCGACATATTATTTTTTTATTTATTTGTTTGTTTTAGAGCAGCATAAAGCTGCATGGGCAGAAAGCAAAAACTTTCAGTTTAGTAAAATTTTTGATTGCCACCCATTAAGATCCGGAGACCCAAACTTTTACGGAGGCAAGATTGTCAAACTGTGAAGTATTACTGTAGTTTTAAACCTTCTCACTGTATTCTTTTTATACACCTAATCATTTTTTCTTCCAATTCTTTCCAACTTTCTTTTTTTGTTACTACGTCATCACGCCATCTATTTTTCCACCTACACTTTCTTGGACAATAATTTCTCGACAATTAAAACCAAAAATAACCTGTTTTTACCTTTTCTCAGAATTAGAATTAGAATTCTAGGAATTAGCTCCAACTCCTAGAATTGGGGTAAAAAGCTCGCCAAAATACAAGAAAAGCACATAAACATCATCAATTCACATGCTCACTCAAGAGGAGTATAAAAAGATCAGTTCAACATGGATTTGTCAGTTCTCCAGTTCTCCATTTCCAATTCGCACTTGTCAGTTCCTCAGTCGTCAGTCCCTCATCACCTCCACAGGGGTGTGAGCTTTGACCTAATTTACATATTCCTCCTATACAGGATTTTTTTTGTACATGACCCATTTTCACATGTACAAAAGACAGCCAATATTTCATTTGTATAATTTTTACATAGCCAGAATAGGTATACATAAGTAATCTGTGTTCCTCTATGTCATGGCCTTAGACTAATGACCAAATCAGTGTAATTTTCAAATTTTATTTATGACTACAAAAAATTTCATTAAACTTGAGCGAAAAATTGAACTTTCCGAGTTTCAAGTCTAATTTACAAGAGTTGTAGAACAATTTGTCTAGAAAACTATCCAATAGCATAATGAATTTGCATTAGATGATATGCCAAATGGAAGCCCAGAAAAGATCTTAATCTTTTCATCGCAAAGCACCAGAAAAAATTTTCGTGTATTGACATTCAGCATTGCTGGTAAATCAATTTTCTTAACATTTATTTCAAGAATTAGTTTCGAATTTTGTGTTTGGAAGTCATAATTTTTAAAATTTCATCATTTGAAAAAATTTTAAACCAGTAATTTATTTGTTAACTCTCATGAACTTGGCCGAAAAGATATGAGTGGAAGAGTGAAATTTCCAAAAACTACTTCCATGAAGCTTCTGAACTGATTTTATCTTAAGAAAGGAATAATTGCTTCAAAAAGTTTACAGACTTGACGTACATATTGATCTTTCTCAAGAAATGTTCCTAGGAAAAACTGTTAGGCTGCTGTGGGAGAGAGTTTATGTAACTGACCTTTGGGTTTAGACAAAGGAAGTTGCAACAGTTCTGACCACAGGCTAACAAAAACAATAAACTAAAAACTCTCCCAGACGTTTCACCAGATACTCGCCAGAACTTTCACCAAACCTCAGGCAGAACACCTTGGCACATACCTCAGGAGATCCTACCCAAGTCTCCAATCCTAAACTTATAAGAGCCTCCCCTACGCTCACAAAACAATACACTTACGGGTTCAAAATGTATTGGGTGACGACGTGCGACGTCAAACAAAAATAATAATAATAAAAAATGTATAATCAAAGGCGATGGCCGCGATGCTCCCAAACATAATATTTTCTAACACTGACAAACAAACATAAAAACGCGAAACAGTGGCCGCATAAATCTATGCAAATATTCTTTTTCTTTTCGCCGCGTCCAACCGCCTGCGCACCGACGCCAGAAGCTGAACACGTGCACCTGAGGCCACCCCAACATCCCTCGGCTCTCAAAACCGACCAACGGGAGGTGAAAACCTTTCTGCAGCCTGAGTCTCATACTGAGGCCCCGACTGCATAGTTTTCCCCTCGGGAAACAAATTTTTGGGGCTACCCCCTCCAAAATGTGATCCTGCCCCTACCAGGTCCTTCAGGTGATGGCAACTTTGACCAATCCATTCGGCAGGGCACTCCTTTTCAGGCTAAAGGAAACCATCACGAACGTAGTTCGGCCTGGACTTTGACGTTGATCTGTGCCTAGATCCGGGGCGTTGCCGTTCCTCTTCTCCGGTGTACTGGTTTTTACAACGTCGGTGTATTAGGTACCCCAGGTGCGCTTCCTCTATGGTCGGCCGCTCGCCACGTCGCTCCGTCCAATACAAATCTACTCAGTAAAAAACATTTTCTATAAAATATTTCAATTTTACGAAATAATTTTATAAACGCAAATAAAATTTTCACGTCTTCATCTTTTTCAGGCCCTGAAAGTAAACAAGAAAAATACAAGGGCTATATACACGCCCGAAATAAGATGGACGGAAATAACAAATTTCGCCAGGCAACTTTTGGGCACAGGAAATGAGAAAAAATTTAAATTTTAAAGCAACAATAAAAGGAGATAATATATAACAGGTGTCCACTAAAAATCTGCACAACTTTTTCACTGTAAATTTTTCTTTTCATTGTAAATTGCATACAGTGTTTTTTATACGAATCGATAGCCCGAACAATTCTCTACAAGTTAGTGTTTGTTTTATTAATTGATCTTTCAATTGTCCCATTCAACATGAGTTCATCTGAAGATAGTCTTCATTTACATGTGTACAACTTCTATAATACTCATTCTGATAAGCCCAAATCTTTCACCGTCAAACATTTTAAAGAAGAAGGATCTTCAAAGCGAACAATTTATAATATTCTCCAATGCTTCTCAAATGGCCAGGGTGCGATTCGAATTTCTAGATCCGGTCAAAAAGCTGTATTAATGCCAAAACCAAAAGTTAAACGCTTGAACGTTATGATTAACGGCAAAGACTCAACGTCAATTCGTCAATGCGCTCCCAGGTTTGGAATCAGCAAGTCTAATGCTCACAAAATTGTCAAAAATAAGCTAAATTTGAAATACCGAAAGAAATTAGTTATTCCATCTCGATCTGACGTTCAAATAAAATTGGCACGGCTGATTCGCAAATTTGGCACCTTGTGTGGACGGCTGATTCGCAAATTTGGCACCCGTCAATTTATTTTGGACGACGAGTCCTATTTCACCTGTACCCACTCAAGTATCAATGGAAACGGTGGATTTTATACCAACAACATTTCTTCAACCCCGGCATCCATCAAATATACCAAAAAAGCCAAATTTGAACAAAAGATACTGGTCTGGTTGGCTATCCGACCAAGGGGATTAAGCCAGTCGTTTATTCATAAATCAGGCTATGCCATCAACGCCAAAAGATATTTAAACGAGTGCATTAAACGCCCCCACTCATTCCTTACATAGGCCAGAATTACATAGATGGCGATTACGTGTTTTGGCCGGATCAGGCTAGTTCCCATTACGCCAAAATAGTGGTGGAACATTTAAAGGCCGAAAACATCACTATTGTCGATAAATATCTTAATCCAGCCAACATTCCAGAAATTCGAGTTATTGAAGATTTTTGGTCTTATTTAAAATCCTTGGTGCACGCCAAGGGATGGCAAGCTAAAAATTTAAATCAATTAATCAAACGTATTAAATATTGTATAAGTAAATGTGACCAAAATGTTGTACAATGTTTATGCGCTAGTACTTGAAAAAGAATTAATTTAGTTCGTTACAATGGTGTGATTGAAAGTCGTTGGTGATTTTTGTTTGTTCAGTTTTTCTCAGGCTTTCGAATGGCATATTTATTGTAGTTCTTTATTTATTGTTTGTAAATGAAAATTTGTTTTAAAAGTTGTGCAGATTTTTAGTGGACACCCATTATTTTTTGTATTTTGTATTTTATTTGTGTTTTTGTATTTTGTATTTTTTGAAATAAAATTTGTACGAAATAATTAATTTTGGTCCAAAAATTGAGCGGCTATATGAAATTATTGTTGCCCGCCACCACCATAACTGCCGTATTGGAAGCTACCACGGCAAGGGTAGGGACCACCCCAAGCTCCATGACCCCTGAGGAATCCCCCAAAAACTCCTCGAGGTTGGGTCGCACAAGGGGCCCCGCCCATCGCCTGACCTCTATACGGTTGCGGATTAACCATTCTGAAGGGTCTTCCTTGACCCTGTCCCTGACCCTGGCCTTGGCCATATCCCCCTCCAGTTCCCCTCTGGTATGAGCCCTGAGTGGAACTTACGGAAGATACTCCAGAAGCTGAGGTACTGGACCTACCTTGACTCTGTTGATTTGCATATGGTAATTTGAATACTCCAGGCTGTTGCCGACCCTCTGAGTGAGATGATTGTTGCGAGTGCTGGCTCCTAGTCCTGGATGTATCTTTAGGTTGCCTTTCCGTTAAAATGGGAATCTTGAAGGGTTGCCCCTCCTCATCCTCCGCTTTCTGGAACTTACCAGAAAACTTCTGAACCATATCAGACAACCTTCTCTTTGCTGCCATATCCACTGCAGTTTGTTGGTGTTCCTGCATTCGGTTGGCATACGCTTCCCTGAATGCTCTCCGTTACAAATGACTTGGCCCGTGCATCCACTGCACCAATATGTCTCGGGCCCAACTGCTGTTGTTCTAACTTTAGCAACACCATGGTACATAAGTATCTCACAGCTGCCATTACTATTTCCGCATCAAAATGATGAAACCAATTCAGCATGAACTTGGGTCAAATAAACTCCCAAATGGGCTCAGGAACATTTATGTGATCATACAGGAAACCACCTTGAACATCAAAGTGATCCCCATAGTTCTCATAAAGCTCCTCTACTCCATTATTCACCAATGCCCAGATGATTTGATTCCTATTATCATCTGGCATATCCTGAGCAAAAAATCCAATCACCTCCAGTGTCGAAAAATCTATCCTTCCTTTCACCACTGGAAACTTCTTATGGACATCCCAGTAGTCTCTCAAAACAGAACTTAGGTACTCCAAAGTTACTTCCTTATCTCTACTTCTCTTGACCGATTTAGTCAGTTCCAACGTAGAGGGTTTAGAAATAATTTTTTTCCCAGACGAACTGCTCTGGTTCTGCTGAGAAGTCCGGTCCACTTTAGACACTGGCTTAGCCAAAGTACTTTTCGTCGTTGCACCTACCTGAGATGCAGCCGATTTACTGGGTACTTTAGCCAAAGCTACCATCGACTGCACTTGACTCGTAGAACTTGTGGTTCCAGGCGTCAGGCTCATCAGCGTAGCTCTACTCTTGGACTTGGTTGAATCTGTCAATAAAGTAGTAGATCCAGCAAATTTCAAGTCCACAGACGTAGAACTCCCTGTCTGTTCTCCTTCATCATCACTAATTTCGATAACATCTTCCCCATCTCTCTTTTTAGCCCTATTGGCCCTTCCGGCTATCTTCCTCCTTCCTAATCTTTTAATCTGGTTGTCCGTACGACCTTCCGCTCTGAATTTTCTAACCTCCTCAGCGGTATACATACCTGGTATACCACCATCTATACCTGGATCTCTGGGCGCTACCTGAACTGTCGGCGCAGCCTTGCTGACCGCAGGTTGGATGGCCTGCGTACTAGCAGGCTGCGCGGCCCATTTCGGGATATGATAAGCAGTAGGTGGCTTCACTGGAGCTTGCACGGCTGTAGGCGCTGCCAGAGGCAATGGCTGCGCCGTAAAACCAGCCAATACTTGCTCCAGCTGCTTCTGCTGCTGATCTAATCTCGCTTTCTGCTCTGCAAGCTGTTTAACAAAAATCTCTTTCTGCCTTTCGATTTCCTTCTCAGCTTGCTCCCTGAGCCTTGCTTCAATTTCCTCTATAGTTGGACTTGCAGCAATCGTTATCGGATTGCTTCCATCCAACATTTGCTCTGCCCTAACATCCATTCCAGAAAGTAAACTTTCTGTCTGATCTACCATGGAGGTTACCTGCGTCTCTTCCTCAGGTTGTATCAATGATTCAACAGTGACCTCCTTGTCCACTTCTAAATCATCTCCTACCTGATTTAAATCTATGGGGGTGTTGAGGTCTGCAGGTATCGCTTGTTGCTGTGCTCTCGCCACAACAGGCTCAGCCTGCATCCCCTGCACCTGATCCATCTTACTCATATCAATTCCAGATTGCTGACTCACCATTGTGCTTACCTCAGTGCCTGTAACCAGCACTGCTGGTTGCTTACCTATCCATGTCACCACAACCTTATCACCAACATGCGTAATTTGGTAACCTGGAGCATCGGACGGCAATGTCGGCTCAAAAAATGGCAGTTCGTAAGTCGGAATGTATTCAGGTTGATACTCTAACACGCTTTTCTTTTGATTCTCCTTCGTAGCGTCCTCGCTCATATCTATCGGGTATCGCAAACCTGGCACTCAGACGGCTATTTGACGGAAGTAAAACCTTTGATAGCAGTACGGGTTATCTTTGTACTGCGGACATTCCCCCAAATGCTTCCTCTTGTCTGCCGGTCTTTGCTCCCACGATTTCGTTTTAGGCCAGAATCCGATTGGCAAAAATCCGAAATGATTTCCCCAACATGTAATCGCATCGCCTTTGGTTGGCGTATGCACCTCTGTCACTGGAAGACTATTCAAAAACGATAAATACTGACCGTACCTATCTCCCCTCCACAACATCTTCAAGATTTGTTCCTTTCCCTCGGGGCTAATGGATCTCAAATAGTTATGGTCAAGGAGAGAGGTAAGGTACTCCTCTGCTTCCTCTCTACAATGTGGCCAAAATAAGTGAAACGTTAGGGGAATTTTATTGCACACTGACTCCAAATTCTTAAAATTGTCCTCAATCAATATTTCAGAATAAGGAGCAATATCCATACTCCAGTGTTGTCTTACGTGCGAGTCTTTACCATTCGATATGTTGACTGGTTCATACTCGTGGTAATCAACTTCTAGAGATGTTATCTCCAACAACTGCTTAGTTTCTTTCCTATACTTTAGGAAATTCTCCTACAAAACCATAGATACTGGTTCATCAAGTCTACTGAAACTTTTCCCTTGATTAACCATATCTACTACCTTCTTCGTAATGCGAGCTCTAATCTGCTTTTCTGACAAAGCTTCTTCGAACTCTTCATCCTCACTTACCGTATCCTACCCATTGACAATCTTACTTTTCTCCTTGACTGTATAGTCCGGATGAATACCCTTAGGGATGCTTACATCTCTCCCTCTATTCGGATTCGCTTCGTAATGAGGGAAGCTGTACTCCCTATAGCCTCCAAATGAGGTATCCATTTGGGCAGCCATAGGGGCATACGCTTCCTGTCTCATCACCTGATAAATAGCTGCTGATTGTGGCTCCTCCACTTCCGGGCTTCCACAAAAGGTGTGTGGAAAGTTTTCACCATGAACCATATTAAAAAACCTGTATAGCCTGAAGGCAATTATCTGAATTTGATCCGCCTTCATCAAATCATGCGGAAAATACTGGAATCAGACCTGGACTTCCATAGCTAACTCATAGTGGAAAAATGCTAGGAAAACCAAGAATGAGTAGTACGCGTCCAGTGCTGAATACCTTATTTCAAACTGCGTTAACGTGTGCCTACAGAATCATTCACGTTGCGCTCTCTGACGGAAATCGATTTGAAAATAACCAATATCCGCCAGATACAGCTCCGTGAACAACCCTTTCAGCTTAAAAGTCTCTGGGCAAAGTCCCAACTTCCTGGACATTGCCAAAAATCTTCCATTTAACTGGTCTCCTACCTTGGCTACGTCATAATAACGGCCATACGAAGATGTAACTCTATGTTTGATCTCCAGTGTCAGATCAACATCTTGGTGCTTTCTTCCTGTGCCATTAACGTTCCAGATGGCAACCAGATCTGTAACCAAGTTGTATCCAATGAGAAGCATGTCCGAATCTAAGAGCTCATGAATGAGCTTCCATTCCTTCGGCATGATTGTCGTAGTATCTACAACAAAGGTGTCTCCAGTCACTGTCAAGAAGCTAATGACTCTTGCGAACTCCTTCCCTTTTGGGTTATCAACCCCAGAAGTCGCAAAAACCTTACTCACATACTCTTGAGTAACTTTTTCGGTATCGAACCCAATAATTGGCTGTCCTCCAAACCTACTCTCCTTCAAGGTTTCAATCATCTCAGCCACCTTACCTATTTCTACCATTTTTGGTTCCGTCAATTCCAATGGAAATCTCCCGAAATTCTTCGCGAATCATCGTTCTAATTCGCGGACTCTGACAACGTGTTTAACATTGTAGTCTAAAAAATTCATACAAAATATTTACAACTTTTTTATGAAAATTTCTCAAAGTGGACAGACATCGGTTAATTTCTACCTTCACCACAGATAGTAAGCACAAATAGGAAAAAGAAAAATTGCAAGCAGGGGACAATAAGGTACCAAACATATATTGGGTTAGTGTTGGCAGATAGTTAAACACAAGTGCGGCCCCGACTTCTACCTTATATGGGAGTACATGCACAGACCACCTGCCTCTTCCATCATTCGACTGCATGCCATCTCAATCCAATGCCCAAAACAGCCTATCCAACCAATAAATTGAGAATTTCCAAGAAGAATTTTAAAATATATTTACTAATTTACCCAAAATGAGGAAATTCTTAGAAAATTAGATAAAGATGGAATTTAAAATTTGAATAATTTTGAAATTATCTACCCCTAGTCCACTAGTTGCTACACTCCACTTCTTCCCCATCACATAGACGAATTTATTCAACTCTCTATGTGTGTAGAGGAATAATGTAGTTTTGCAAAAAGTCCAAATCTCGTGCTACAGGCAGCTTTGCCACACTTTTTCAAGTTTGACACAACAAATTTGTTCCCACTAAATTTTTACAATTGTCTAGGCCTTCATCTAGACACCCGTGGGCTATAACATCCTGCTTTGCCCAATAAATTTTTAGATTAACTAAATTAAAAACTTAGGTCCCTTACCATTGACTAAAAAATACTGATTATTTTGCTGCACCTGTGGCTGACCGTATGTCACGTGGGGGTCTGTGACCAAATACTGCTTTGTGCGGTGTTCATTGGGGGGCCGCGACATTTCTAGCACTTCTTTCTCAAACTCTTCGAGTTTGGCGTTATCAATTTTCGAAAATTATATAAAATTTTTTGAGAGCTGAAAAATCGACAAATTTTCCGGTTTCGCTACTTTTTGTCTATTTTCACTCTAAACTCTGCAGTTTTCCAATTCTTCCAATATTCACAGAATTGGTGGGCAACAATTACTATTTCCTCCCAAAAAATTAATCGGACTCGGGGAAATTCAAAATTTAGGGCCACGAAAAAAAATTTTAAAAATTTGGGTTTTTTGCGAAGAGTGGTTTTTTACCAAAAATTTTTGAAAATTTTAAGATTTACGCGATGAAAATTTAAAAATACACGATAAATACGTGATAAATACATAAATAAATACAATTAAATACAATTTGTACCTAATCACAAAATTCGGGACGAAAAAATATGGGGGGGGGGGGGTAATCACACGCACACACATACACGAAAAACAGCGCTACGCGCTACGGCAGTTTATAATTACTGATTTTTGAAGTTCCAGTAAACATCGCGTCCTTGGATGACACGTCATTAGACTGCAGCCATCTGCTGGTCTCGTAGCGAAAGTGCTTTAACCTGCTCACAGATACCACCTGCTTTTTCAGCGGCTCTCTCCAGTGCGGGATTTCAAGCACATTCTCTGATAATCTGCTATTATCAGTAACAACAAACAGTCCTTGCCACGGCAGACCTAGTTTTTTCTGTTTATCGACTTTCAGCAAAACCCAATCATTGACGGAATAATCACGAGCTTTTGCTTTACGGTCAAAAAACTTTTTACTGATCTCCGCAGCTTTCCTGATATTTTCAGAGATGACTTCATAAGTTTCTACTAAACTTTTGGTTAGTATATGCTTATAAGCCTCATAGTTCATTGGCAGAACTATGTTTCTAGCAACACCAATACTAATGCCAAAATTAGCCTCATGACCTCTCAATAAGGCAAAGGGGGAACATCTTGTTGAGGTATGAGGTGTGGCATTGTAAGCAAAAACGACAGATTGCAAATATCTGTCCCACTTATCTGAATCCTCTATAGCAACCTTTCGCAACTGCTTGATCAAGGTTTGGTTAAACCTTTCAACCATTCCATTTCCTTGTGGATGGTAGGCAGTTGTGAAAATCTTCTGACAGTCCAACAATTTACAAACTGACATCATCAGATCAGCTGTAAAGCATGAACCGTTATCACTCAACAATTTCACCGGGGTTCCATGCCTGAACACAATATTTCGTAGAAAACTGTCCACAATGGTTACAGCAGATTGATCCGGAATCATTTCTGCTTCCACCCATTTTGTAAAGTAATCTTGAAATACTATCACATATGGTCTCTTCTCACTCATGGGAGAGATTCCCACAATATCCACAGAGACTATGTCAAACGGTCCGCTAGGAATAATTGGATTTAATGGCGGTATCGTAGCCTTTCCTGGAGTCGCAATTTGACATATCGGACAATGGCTGATCCAGCTTCGAACATCCTTTTTGATGCTCGGCCACCAGAACCGCTTTTTAATAATAGCAAGGGTTCTCTTAAACCCTTGATGCGTCATCATCACTGCTCCATGATACTGATGTAGGACAACTTTTTTGAGAACAGAGGGCACAACAACCTGATCCTCTTCTTCGCCAAAAGTCTCTCTATATAGTATCCCTTGATCGATATAAAAGTTACTTTGAGACTTGGTGCTACTATTAGCACCTAGTTTCTCGAAGATCACTTTTAAATCTTTATCCTTTCCTTCCAACTGTGCCATCAAGGCGTTTGAGATAAGCCCTTTCGGTCTAACATCTTCAATTTGAGGGGCTTCTTCAAACTCCTTCTCCTTCGGTTCAAAAATTCTCTTTACCTCTTCTTTAGGTTTTACTTGCCCAGGAGGATGTCCTTTTTCCTCCTGCTGCAAGTTTTCTGCCATTTGTCTAGTGACTACCGCCTCAATTTGATATTTCTCAAGCGTTCGATAGTTATCAAATCCTGGAGAAATATTAAGTTGAGTTTCATCACTAACACCATACATTGAAGCCACTGAAGCTGTGGCCATCTTCACAGAAGTGAAGACTCTTACAGCCTCATCCACTTCATCTCCTCTGAGTTTCCGAAGTTGATTCACTAAAACTTTGTGGTTTTGGTTAATGACTTCATCTTCAGCAAGAGATTTCACTTCTTCTTTCTGAGATATAAGCTCCCATTTTGGTGGCAACTTCTCTTTCTGTTCATCCGGCTCCTCCTTCCTGGAGAGAAAATCAGCCATGGCATTTTGTCTGCCAGGCACGTACTCCAACTTGTGATTAAACTGGCAAATGAATGCGTACCACCTCTTGAGTTTGTCATTAGTCTGTGTGTTGACCCTCATTGATAATAAAGGTTTGTGGTCAGTTTGAATCGTGACCTTTTGACCCAAAAGATAATGTTTATAAATTTTTAGGCCGTACACCACAGCTAAGCATTCCCTTTCGGTGGCGCACCATTTCCCTTCTTCCGCCTGCAATATCTGACTAGTGTAGGCTATTACCCAACCTTCCGAGCCAGTCTCTTGACATAACACTGCTCCCAATGCAATTCCACTGGCATCTGTTTGAAGAATGAATTGTGCAGATCCATCTAAAATTGGATGTTGTAAGAAAGGTACTGAGGTCAATGCTACTTTGAGCTTCTCAAAAGTTTGGTAATGTAACTTCATCACATTCCATGTTCCTTTCTTGCCTGTTAATTTGTACAAGGGTTCAGCTAGTGCTGCTAGGTCTGGTATAAATTTCTTACACCATTGTAGCATACCTAGGAATCTTTGCATTTTCTTAACAGAATCCGGGAATGGAAATTCCGTTATCGCCTTGACCTTCTTAGGATCCGGAGAAATTCCGTTCAATGTGGCATCTCTATGTTGATCCCAAAGTTTTGCCTTCATCAAAACATCTGTTCCATATGGAATGTAGGTTTTCCCACATGTGTAGTATAATCAAATTTTTTTGTTTATTCCAACCTTTATTTGTTCTAGCCTATTTTTTGTTTTTCTTTCTCATGTATCGCATTTCCAATATCTGCACGTCTGTTTGGCTTCTGTTTCATTTTCTGTTGTTTTTCATTTTTTAGACCACCCAATGCACTTTTTTTCGCGATCTTTTTTGGCCAACTGTTCTTTGTATCAGTTTTCACTGTTGTCTTGAAAACGTTTATTTTTCTGTTGGTAGAGAATCGTTATTGTTGTTTTTGGTAGCCCACTGGTGAGGCGTCTCTTCTTTCTCTTTTTGTTCTTAATAATAAATCAGGCGCCAACCTACAGTAGCTCGGTGGACTTTGTCCAAAGCAGAACCCGGTCCCTTTATCTCCTACTATCCATAGGCAAACCATTACATGGTGCGTTAGCCGGGAAAAACAAGGAAGACAGACAGTAGGAGTCCCCAATGGTCAGACAAGGAGGAGGAGTTGCGAGTCTAGTCTCAAAAGAAAAAAATATACACTGGTCACTTAATTTGTTTTTGTCAAAATATTGGTCGAATTTATTGTTGGGTTCCTTTTCAATTTTTGGACATGGATGCGTCGAATATCGGTAAGAAACCAAATTTTGTTACTGTTAATATTAATGATATTATAAACGCGCCATCTGACTTGCCCTGGTTTAAACAACTTGATAATGAGTATGGCGTGAAAGTTGATCCAGCTGACAAAGAGGCGTTAACAGCAGCATTACAAAATTATGTTGTTGAAAGCTTGAAAAGGTCTAAGAAAAGGTATAAGAATATAGACACCTTTATGTTCAAGTTGCCCGTTTCTGATGAAGAGTGTGCTGTAATGAATGATGCTAGTAGTGTTCCAAAACAATTTTTTGGTCCTACTGATAAAACTGATCCAAACTTATCGGAGTCAGAAGATGAAGAGTCCACTAGTGCACATGTAAAAGCAACTAATCATCCTTTCACTCATAAAAATCTGAACACTGAACTTGCGTCTACGAAACACTTCGAGGAAATGATAACTGAATTAAAGGTAAGTAGTGCTGAACTGAAGCAGATCTTTAGTTCTCACTTTGTTGAGCTGGCTGAGTTGAAAGATGTTTTCTACAATTTTAAATCTGCCATGGAACTTGACATTGAATTTGTTCTATCTGATGAGTTCAATAAAATTCGTTTCGAAAAATCTCAAACTTTCTCTGATTTGAAACAAAATTTTGAATCATGTGTGAAAGAAACGCAAGGTTCTACTGATCGTCTCAATAATGTGTGTAGGGATTTGTTCTCGAAAATTGATGGTCACGTTTCAACTTTGTATTCTGCTGTCAATTCGAACAGATCGGAGATCAAGAAAATTCAGTCCCAACTTTGTCAGAAGAATCTCGATTCAGTTGATGATGATGATGTTAAAAACATTTCTGGGGCTTCTCAAGCAAATCTTGAGACTCCCAAGCACAATTCTCATGCTAAACAGTTCGAGTTCGATACGCCAAATAAAATAAATTTGTCACATACTGATAAAGATAATTTCAAGGTTCCGCGTCAATTCAAGTGTTGTAATGGTTCTTCCCCTGAAGAATTTCTCGAATGGTTGGCCAAACTCGAACGTACAGCTCATATTTCAGACTGGTCTGATGAGTATAAATGTTGGCTTGTAGTTAACTTAACGGAAGGTCGTGCAGCATCCATTCTTGATTCTATGGAGTTAGATTGTCAGAAAGATTGGACAAAACTTAAACAGGAGCTGGTTCAAAAACTAGTTCCATCTCAGCATTTTGACAGGCTCAAAAATGAGTTGCATCGAAGAGGTCAAAAGGTTGATGAAAGCATTCTAGATTTTTGGAAAGATTTCAGAGAAAAAGCTAGAAATGCTTATATAAACAAAAAACCTGGTTTTGACGAATCGGAATTGGTTAATTTGTACATCGAAGCTCTGTGTGATGAAAATCTACGCTTAGAACTGTTCAAACAGAAATGCGCGACCTTGGATGAAGCAATTAACTTTGCTGAAAACGAAATTTCGCTCCATCAGTTAGCTAAACTCCGAAACTCGCGTTTATCTTCTACGAAAGGTTTTGAGGGTATTGGTAAAACTAGTTCGCCTAAGAAAGATTTCGAATCCAGGCAAAATATTCCATTTGGTGCCCGTAAACCTAACCATAATCAATCTTTTTTATTCCAAAATCCTAATCTTTTCCAACAAAATTCTAAAAATTTTCATGGCCCTACATCGTCCGATTCCAAATGTTTTGGGTGTAATCAGCCAGGCCACTATAAAAAAGACTGTCCAAATATTAGTCAGTCACGTCCGTCTGTTTGTTTCAATTGTAATGGCGAAGGGCATAGAGCTTATCAGTGTCCGTCTGCAAGAGTAAGAGCACCTGGACAAAATCCTGGAACTTCTCATGCTACAAATTTGAGACCTACGACAAATTCTAATTCTAATGGTACTTATCGAGCAAATCACCGATTTTCCTCTGCTTTTGGTGTTATTGCTGAACAAACTTCAGCTGTGAAACATGCTAATACAAAGTTACATGCTAATATCTATGTTCATGTTGGTGAAAGCAGAACTCGATGCTACACCCTTGTAGACAATGGGAGCTTGTGCAATGTTATCCGTTTAGATTTTCTCCAGCTTTTACAAGATAAAGGCGAGAAATTTGTTTATAAGTCCACCAATATCACGAGTATTAAGAGTTTATCAGCAGAATCTATTGCAGTTCTGAGTGAAGTTTTCACTGCAATCACGTTGGGCAAAGGTCATAATTCGTTCACTTTCAAAACGTCATTCCTACTTGTTGAAACCCTGCCTTACAAAATTTTGCTAGGTGCAGAGGCCATGTCAGATGGTAACATATTTGTCGATATTCCTCAACGGTTGGTGCGAGTAATTTGTCCGAATAGTCGCAAAATTCAAATTCCTTTTGTATCTAAAGAGTATTCGTCATCTTTTGTCTGTTCTATAACTTGTGAAAGTACTGTAGTCATTCCACGGAGTGCAATAGTCTACGCTTATGGCCTAGCCGATGAAAGAGTAGATGGTGTCACTGGTTCAATGAAAAGCATTTCAAAATTTTCAACAAAAGACGACTTCTGTGGCGCGAATTTGTTTGTGGAAGTCAGGAATGGACGCATTCCTGTCATGTTTGTGAATTTTGGAGGTAACGCGTTGTTGTGTGAAAAGGGTACAGTGGTAGGAACGTTATTTCCACTGGACCAGGAAAGTGTTGTTGCTTGAGCTAGTTGTTTTGCCGGCTTAGCCAATGTTGTGGCACAAGTAAGTGGGTCACTCCCAGATAAGGAACAGGGTGTTCCAGTGTGTTCTTCACAGTGCACAGTGAATGTCAGATGCCTGTGGAAGCCAGTGGGACTGGTAAGCAGATTCTGGTGGAGGGTTGTCAGGATGACCCAGTGTTTTGCGAAATACTATCTTCCTCCACTGGAATGGATTCAGTTTTGAATGAAGTTGATAAAAATGAGCTCGTGGCGTTTTTGAAGCAGAATTCTGATCTGTTTACAGAAGTAACAGGTAAAATTGGTCGTACCAATGTTGTGAAACACAATATTGATATAGGTAACTCGAGTCCATCTGTGCAACTGATGAGGAGAATTCCAGAGGCACAGAAGGTGATAATCGATGAAGAAGTGGAGAATATGTTGAACACAGGTGTTGTTCAGAGCTCATGTAGTCCGTACAGAGCTAATTTTGTTTTGGTTCAGAAGAAGGATGGCACATGGAGGCCATGCATTGATTTTCGAATGCTAAATTCCATAACCAAGAAAGATGTCTATCCTCTTCCCCGAATTGATGAGACTCTGGATGCATTGGGAACTGCAAAACTTTTCTCGACTCTAGACTTGTCTCATGGATACTGGCAAGTAGAACTGGAGGAAGAAAGTAAAGAAAAGACTTCATTCGCCACCAGAAAAGGTCTTTTCAAATTCACAGTGATGCCACTTGGATTATGCAATGCACCATCGACTCTTCAAAGACTCATGGATGTCGTTTTAGGTCGCCATTGCTGGAACTTTTGTCTGGTGTACTTGGATGATATCATCATTTATTCCAAGTCATTTGCAGAACATTTGGCACACTTGAAACAAGTGTTCGACCGTTTGAGATAAGCAGGGTTGACACTCAAAGCGAAGAAGTGCCTTTTTTGTAGAAAATCGGTACTCTTTTTAGGTCACATAATATCACCTGAGGGGATAAAACCCGATCCGGCTAAAATCGAATGTATTCAGAATTGGCCCATACCACAGAACAAAGAGGAGCTGTCCTCTTTTTTAGGTTTTGTAAAATATTACCATCGTTTCATTCGCAACTTTTCACAGAAAGCAGCAGCCTTGATGGATTTACGTAAAAGTAGTCATGCTTTCGTTTGGACTGATGCGTGCACCGATGTCTTTAACAAACTTAAAGCTGAGGCACTTAATTATCCTACTTTACGTTACCCTGATTTCACAAATCGATTTATAGTCTATACTGATGCATGTGACAGAGACATCCGAGCTGTTCTGGCGCAACAAGACGATAATTGTGAATGGGCCGTAGCTTATGCAAGTAGGATGCTTTCTGATTCAGAGAGAAAGTTACATATAAATGGAAAAGAAATGCTTGCTGTGTTTTGGGTGATTACCAATGTTTTTTGTCCCTACGTTTTTGGTCGCGAGTTTGATCTAGTGACAGATAGTTCAGCTGTCACAGCTTTGAAAAAATATAAGGGTAATAATGGCAAGATTCTGAGATGGCAACAAGAATTAGGTACTTATCAATTCGTTCTTTATCACCGTAAAGTTATGCAAATTTGAATGCAGATGGCCTCTCAAGACGCCTGGATATTGCTGATAACTTTGGCAATATGAATTTAAATGACGAACCATTAACATATAGTGATTTTCAGTGTCAAAAACAATCTTTTTGCGCTCAAATTGTAGGATCACAATCTTCAGAACAAACTTCTGGGATGATGCCACTTGAAATTACTTTCTCGAATACAGCAAATGTTGCTTCTTATGTAATTGATAGGTTAGACCTTAATAAATTCGAGTCTGACAGGCCTAAAAATTGGGGCCTGGATCAATGGAATGATCCGTTTTGTAAACCAATCATGGTGTATTTAGTACAGTATGATATACCAGAGGCATCGGCAGAATATGAAGTCAAATTCAAAGACTTTGTAGTGGCTGATGATAAACAACTTTATCGTCACTTAATATTCTCTGATCTAGAACAGTGGCAGTTAGTTGTTCCCCTCAAACATAGGAACACAATTCTAGAATATTTTCATGACTCTGTCTTTGGTTGTCATATGGGAATGGTTAAAACATTGAAGAAAATACAAAGTAAGTGCTGGTGGTCATCTATGTGGTTTGATGTGCAAGAGTGGGTTCAAACTTGCAAAATCTGTCAATCAGTAAAAAAAGGTAAGTTAGGTAGGTCGCCACTGAACAGCATCACTCCTGGTGGAATCCTTGATTTGATTGCAATGGATATTCTGCAATTACCGGCCACAGAAAGCAACCTCAAGTATGTCATAGTTTGTACAGAATATTTCTCACGTTGGGTTATAGCTAAAGCTCTGGACAATATGAAAGCCGAAACTGTGGCAAAATTTTTGATAGAGAGTGTGATACTACAACATGGCGTCCCAAAAGCTTTGCTAACAGATCAAGGGAAACAGTTCACAGGTGCTGTAGTTGTGGAATTATGTAAGTTACTTGAGATTCACAAGGTCCTTACAGTGCCATATCATCCTGAGACTGATGGCTTAGTTGAACGTTTCAACCCAACGTTGATTTCGATGCTAGCTACCAGTGTTGAAGCATACAATATAGAATGGCCAAAGCTTCTACCATATGTTGTGTTCGCTTACAACACATCTGTGCAAACTTCTACCGGAGTTTGTCCATTTGAACTTATTTATGGACGAAAACCAATGTTTCCTGTGGATCAAATTTTGAGAACCACAATTGATACATCCAGAGAAGGTCGATGGGATGTCAACATAGTGAAAGAGAGACTTGAAGCTGCTCAATGCTTGGCTCACCAAACTTTACAAAAATCTCAAATCAGTCAAAAACGCAACTATGATCGTAGAGCCAAGGAAGTCGAGTATGAAGTAGGGCAGATGGTCTGGTTGATCAATAGTAGGAGAGCAAAAGGTGTGGAAGGTAAATTAACTCCTCATTGGATAGGGCCCTACAAAATTGTGGCTCATCCATCTCCTCTTAATTATACAATTTGCCCTGCTAATGGTCATGGAGCAGAAAGAACTGTTCATGCTAATCAGCTTAGGTTGTATTTCCACAGACTGGAAGACAACGAAATTAAGCAACAAAAAGATATTGAGACTTCCACAATTGAAAGTCCCTCTCAGAACAGAGAGAATGTTGCTGAGTTTAAAGATCAGAATGAACAATACTCATTTGATCGTAGGGTTATAACTGAAAATGGTGGTAGAGCTGGTGATGCTGTCATAGTGAAAAATGTCAAGGGTTTCCTGCAGTGTGGTTATGTCTTATGTCAAGACGAAACACGACAGCAGTGCCCAGATTCACCAGAAAATGTAGTTGCAATAAAATTGTTCGGGAGTGGAAAAATAGTTCTTGCAAAACTTGAACAACTGTCTACATATCAGAATATGAAAAATGAATTGCCACTGAGAACCAGAGCTGATTCTAAAGTCAGAGATGAAGCAGAGCATTATTGTGAAAAGCTTCAACAAAGTGACACCCTACATGGTTTAATTGCTAACTGAAATCACTGTTATTGTTCAAAGTGCAAACAGACTTTGAAGTCTGAAATTTACTAGTTTTTCGAGGTGATTTTATTTCCGATTTATTTAATTTTTCATTTTATTCCACAAGATTTTATAATTCATTTGATTATAGATTTTCGTTCTCCTCAAGAAAAATTACCGTTGATTCGAATGATTGGCGAACTTTGTGGGAACAAAAATCGGGCCATTCACCCGGTATCCCCAATATTGACGAAGGAAAAATCTTGTACATGCGGACGCCAAATCATTTCATGGAAACGATGCGTATGCTCGAAGTTACCCTGAACGACTCAAAAATACTACCGATCCTGGCGATTATCCCGATAGGATCCAAAGAGGACGTTTTTGTGGAGGTAAGTAATGAATTCCACATGATATACACATTGCAAGCCTTTGTGATATCTGTGTTCTCAACCCAACAAACAATTATCATATCATATCAAATTTTCGAGCAACAACTCATAGGTAAAATTTATTTTTTTTGGTTACTGAAAAATCACAAAATAGCCAAATTTTTTTATGGACTCGCTCCTTCTAAAGCTTATCATGATCAGTGGATACCGCCCAACATCATGAATAAAGCCCACTCTATTTTTGACATTGCTTATTTCTATGAAGGTCAGCCCAGACAAATTCTCGGCTTTCCTGAGTTTGCTGGTCACAAGTTTCTTACAAAGAAAGGAGACAGTTTCTCCTTGAATCATATGTTTTCGCTATTCTCTGAGACTCACCAAGAGCAAGAAATCTTAATGTGGGACGATTACTGGAGTTTAGATCAATTTTTAGCGACTTCTAGGAATTGTTTTGAAATAGCTGTTATAGCTACTCAAGTCCTCGATTTAGGTGTTTACTTTTTGCTCACTGGACACCCCAGATTTTGGCCGGAAGCACTACAAACTTTTGCCTCTGACCTCGCCAAACAAATTGTTAATTGTTCTGCACCATGGCCATTGTTCATGGATGTTCGTCCGAAGTATCATCCCAGTCACTTGAATTCAAGTAAGTGTTTGGATGATTCACGTCCATCATCATCAATGGAATGTGAAGATGAAGTAACTGCAAGAACTGAACAAATTTCAGATCAGCAGGTTACAACTGGTTTGTCTATTGAACTGGAACTTGAAAACATTATGGATGATGAACCGAAGATAGAAGTTCAAGCAGAATGTGAAGCTGCTCAGAGTTCTTCCCAAATGTTAGAGCCTGAGTTTGCGGACTTGATTTTAGATGACATCGAGAATGATCAAAATTTCGAAAACACTAACAGTCTCATAGAACGTTCATTCGATTTAGAAGTTGAGGCTGTTATCGAAGAGTTGAAGAGCCAACAAAAACAGGATACTCAAATAGACTTGCTACCAATTTTAGTTATGCCTCCTCATTTACCACGCCCACCTCACAGGCTTCCCACTTTTCTTCATGCAATAGTAGCATCATTTGCTAATCAAGCACAACTTTTCACCAAACAATTACCATTAGCACCACTTTTGAGAACAAATCTCGCTTATTCAAAATTTCGATTTTACTCGCGCAAAATCATTATATTATTTCATGAATTAAATTGTATTGAACATACTCGCACTGCACTTTTAACCTTACATTCTGTGATATTTTCGTGCATAAACTATAAAAAGCATTCCACCATAAAAATTGTGAATGGAAACCCCATTAAACGCCAGAGAAGACCGAAAAATGCCGTCAGAG
Source organism: Romanomermis culicivorax (assembly GCA_963922205.1). Taxonomy (NCBI): domain Eukaryota; kingdom Metazoa; phylum Nematoda; class Enoplea; order Mermithida; family Mermithidae; genus Romanomermis; species Romanomermis culicivorax. The sequence goes on from CAWUHX010000292.1 coordinate 216,626, forward strand.
TAGCCCAGCCAAAACCAAAATCTGCCAAGGAACGTCTTGCTTTCTTTCGTCGACAACGTCACCAATATCCATGTCAGGGAGAAAAAGTCCAACTGCCGTCATCGACGTCGAAATTTTCTAGATGGACGAGCGACCCTGTTGCTGCTGATAGTCTAAAAACTTTATTGAATTGTAGGAACAAATTTTAAACAATCGATTCATTTGATAATCAAATTATTTGGCTCGAAAATTTCGTCGACAAATTGACCAAAACAAAATTGCAGACCACTCCTCCCGTAGTTTTACAGCCCCAGCAAAATTTGCCCCCCCAGCAACTTCATCATCCTCAGTATCAAAATCGCGCACCATTTAGCCACTGTAACTCAAATCCTTACAACAAGCGACCTCCACCCCAACATTATCATAATAATTATCAACATCAAAATCGCTTCAACATGAACAATCATTGGAATAGTAATAATTCGCGAAATGATCAATTTATGAGGAGCGAACGAAATTACTAACAACCGGGTCACGATTATCATCATCAATATCAGCAACATCAGCATCATCACGACACCCATAATTCAAATTCGTCGCGTCCAATGAACTCAGCTCAAAATCGACAGGGATATTTAAATGAAAATCGCAATACTAACAATTCCCAATCTCGACAAAATCACGACGGCTACAGTAACCCTAATTATCAACAATTGAACGGCAGAAATGAACATCGACAATATCGACGTTTTTAAATTTTGTGAGTTGGTTTTTTTTGTAATTTCCATTTATTTTGATTTCGAAAATTATAGTTTTGAATCAACATATTAATGTTATCTTGGTGTATATGTGTTTTTGTATTCATGTTTCACTTGCACTTCCACTTTTTAGTTCGCGGAGCTCACTTTTGGGATTAAAGAAGTGTAGTATAATCAAATTTTTTTGTTTATTCCAAACTTTATTTGTTCTAGCCTATTTTTTGTTTTTCTTTCTCATGTATCACATTTCCAATATCTGCACATCTGTTTGGCTTCTGTTTCATTTTCTGTTGTTTTTCATTTTTTAGACCACCCAATGCACTTTTTTTCGTGACGTTTTTCGGCCAACTGTTCTTTGTATCAGTTTTCACTGTTGTCTCGAAAACGTTTATTTTTCTGTTGGTAGAGAATCGTTATTGTTGTTTTTCATAGCCCACTGGTGAGGCGTCTTTTCTTTCTCTTTTTGTTCTTAATAATAAATCAGGCGCCAACCTACAGTAGCTCAGTGGACTTTGTCCAAAGCAGAACCCGGTCCCTTTATCTCCTACTATCCATAGGCAAACTATTACACATGCAACAATTGCAACAGTTGTCTTTAGTAGACAAACTTTTGGATAAACAATTTGATTTATGCAATCAGTCGACGCCACACTGACTTTAGTCACTTCTTCCATTACCGTTTGCACAGTAGTTACAGAAGGAACTTGAACTACGTCAATCTTTTTCTGAATGCCTTGTATCGTCATGGCATTCCTTTTAAAATCAATAACCACACCTAAATCTGGGTGCGCTAAAAAATCTGTGCCCAAGATCAGGTCCTCACCTGCATCTGGCAACACTATAGCATTGACTGGAAAATGTCCGAATTCAGTCTTCATACCAAATGGTACATACCCGTAGGCATGCACAATTTTTTCATCAGCTACAGTCACCTTAAGGATACAAGAGTATACTGTATAATCAACGTCTAATGCTCTTTTCAAGAGCTTGGAAGACATGACTGTACACTGAGCTCCTGTATCAATTAAAGCTCTGGTAGCTGTTTCTCCAATAACTACATTTATATAGAATGGAACCGTTTTCGGATAATTTTCCAACAATCTTTCCTCTATGTCCATCACTTTTCTTCCATACTTTACATGAGCCAAATCTCTTTCCTTCACTTTTTCTAGAGGTGTCACCTTATCCAGGTGAATAATACTTCCTAGAATCAAGCTTGAAGATTTGTTTCTACTCTGTTCGCTTTCATCATCCACATCCGTACGGCTTGTCACCATTACATTATGCGAACTAGGTTGTGACTGGTTCGAAACAAATGATCCAGATTGATCCTGGATGGTACTAGCCTGAATAGCCAGTTGACTAGTTGATGCAGGTAGCATCAACTGAGGCTGCCTCTGCAACTGGATGCCTTGTTCTCCAAGTCTGCAGAATTCCCTGTATCTCTCAAATTCTGGGTATACCCGTACATTTGATCTTCTTCGAGGAATCCCACATAATAGGCACCTCTTCCTCTAAATCCAAATTGAGGTCCACCTCTACCTCTAAAACTTCCTCTAAAGGAAGCATTTCTATCACCACCATAATACTGATTAGGCATGCCACGGTTAAATCCACTGTGTTGCTGTTGCTGACACTGGTACGCTAATGTTTTACACTCCTTCGTAGCATGAGTATTATTCTTATGATATATGCAGTAGGGTCTCTGCTGCTTTAACTGCTTCTGCTTTTCAGCAGACACAGTCTTCACAGTAGTCAACTCCTTTAAAGCTCCATTCTGAGTAACCTGTAATTTATCTACTTTCTGAACCAATTGTAGCCATTTCTTTGAGAGAATAGTTAGAAAAGGCTCCTTGGCCTGCTCCTCGTTAGACTTTTTGACATCATGAGGCGACGGACCAGGTTGCATCTCTTCAGCATTCTCCTCATTTCTCTCCTCTTCTACTGCCTTTTGCAGCTGATTTTGTGGTCTTGACTTCGTCTGGTTATACTTTTTAGTACTTCCATATGGAGCATTCCCTACAAAAGCAATTTCTGGGCACTTCTCCTCCATAGCTACAACTTGATTCACCACAATCGGTTTATCCTTGGCTCCAAAAGTAGTAAACACATTCTTATATTTTTTGTCAATCTGAGTTACCCGGTATGCAAGGTCTTGCCAAGTTTTCATAGATGGCAATACGTCCTGCAACTCCGTCTGATATAATGGACTACTTTTATGAATAAAGGCATCAATAATTATTGTCTTGCCTTACCTGATCACTCTGATCTGCATAGACTAGATCCACATGATTACTCAACCTCTTTAAAAACTCTAAGGCTGACTCCCCTTCTTCCTGTTTCATATTAAATAACGCTCTTTTGAGCATCGTCAAATCATAAGTCAGCGCGAGATACTTTGAAATATTTCTCCGCGCTTCTGTATAACTTGAGGATATTCTTGCTATCCTCCTAGCTGTGTTCTGAGACAACCTTCTCAAACACTCCTTCTTGACCTTATCCGCAGTATTCTCCAGAAACTCACTTTCCAGATCAGTGAAAAATTTGAGCGCCTCTGTCGGCTTTATACTATCATGTAAAGGTCTATGCTTCAAGGCCTTTACCACATCTCTCACATCCACTTCTACACTTGAGCTAGAGTTCAACGTCGATGAACTGCTATTATCACTATCTGAGTAATGTCTACTCCTAGCTCTTGATCTGTGAGATCTCTTCCTACTCTTCGACTTCCTCTTTTTCCTCCTCTCAGGGCAAAGGTCAGCTCTATTTGCGGTATCTCTCCAAGGAGTAGGACGAGAAAACCTGTCCTCTCCCTGGGACGATTCGTCGCAGATAGTCACCTTCCTTTCCCTAGACCTCCTATTCTCTGAGTAACCATAAGCATTCAATTGTGCTTGTTCAGCATTCCTCGAACTCTGCGGCTCCTCAGTCCAACTTTTATCCCTACCAAAATATTTGTCTCTATCCTCTTGAGACCTTACATAAACTTCTGAATGAACCTCTCTCTTAGGTTCACTTACTCTTTCTACTCTACTCTCAATGTAAGAAGACTCACTTATCTTCTTCCATTGATCTTCTTCCATTTCCTTTTCTCGAACTTGCCCGCTTTCAATAACTTTAATCAATAATTTGACTTTCTTCTCCAATGCGTTAATTCGTACATCCTTGGGATTGACTCGATCCCTTTGATCCTCTCGTTGAATCCAATTTGCCATTTCGGGGTCGTATCGCCTCAAATATTTATCCTCCTATAAATCGGCTAGCGCCTCCTCGTAATATTCATCGTAATTCATATCCACCATATTTGACCTCCATGCCGGTTTCAACATCTGCCTAATCTCCTCCAGCATTTGGGCCATCAGATGGACCAATTTGGGGGGGGGGGACGTCGGTCTCTCTCTCTCAAAGGTCTGATGACCTTTGACACTACCACTCACAGTAGTTTTGATCTCGGCTTGCCTAGCCATCTCAAAACTATTTCTCCTCAACTCTTCCTCAACTCTTGCCATTTCGGCATTTCTACTCTCTCTCCTTCCTTCAGTCTCAGGCGCCTGTGCTTGAATTTGTTCTACCACTGCGTGTTCTTCAGCAGAGTCAAGATTTGAAACACTAGGTTTATGTGACCTAGGAGGAGTTCTCAAAGTTTTTCGTACCAGAATACTAGTTATTTTTCCGGTGGTTATCCGGTTATCCGTCGTGAGAGGCATTAAGAGTCCACCACTTGTTAGGCTGCAGTGGGTTGAAGATGATGTAACTGACCTTTGGGTTTAGACAAAGGAAGTTGCAACAGTTCTGACCACAGGCTAACAAAAACAATAAACTAAAAACTCTCCCAGACGTTTCACCAGATACTCGCCAGAACTTTCACCAAACCTCAGGCAGAACACCTTGGCACATACCTCAGGAGATCCTACCCAAGTCTCCAATCCTAAACTTATAAGAGTCTCCCCTACGCTCACAAAACAATACACTTACGGGTTCAAAATGTATTGGGTGACGACGTGCGACGCCAAACAAAAATAATAATAATAAAAAATGTATAATCAAAGGCGATGGCTGCGACGCTCCCAAACATAATATTTTCTAACACTGACAAACAAACATAAAAACGCGAAACAGTGGCCGCATAAATCTATGCAAATATTCTTTTTCTTTTCGCCGCGTCCAACCGCCTGCACACCGACGCCAGAAGCTGAACACGTGCACCTGAGGCCACCCCAACAAAACTGTGAATCTTTATTAAATATCATTATGAAATATTGAAGATTACCACTTAAAACATGAGATGATACATTTGAGATGATGAAAACTTTTATACCTTAAATGATAGGTGAAGGTAGACATTCTCAAAGTCACGTCTGAGCTAAATAATAGATAATAATGATTATTAAAGTTATAACAGGCGCAAAGCGATGGAAATTTTTGAAATTATGAACTCCTAAAATGCGCCAAATGCATATTTTCAGTACATTATGCCCAAAACTTTCTTCCCTAAACAGGGAAAGTGTGGTTTGTACATATACAAATGACTACCTTAATTTTGTTTGCCACAAAAAATTTTCATTAGCTACCCACAAAAAAACACTTGTCGTATATGTTATATTATATTATTGTTATATATATTTCTTTAATTGTATTATATGGTCAATATTGCCTATTGAGTTAATCACATACTACTATGCTTACCTGCTGGCATTCAGCAATCATCGATTCTTTTAACATCATCTTCTCACCTTCAAACCCTCTTCCCTGTTATTGTAATCCTGAAATAGATTAGGTTACAGTATACAGCTGAACACATTCTGAACTACAGTACTGATAAGCATAAGTTATCCTTATGTCATAGCTGTAAGACCTCCGACCAGTTGGGGGGGAGAAATCCGAAATTTTTTGGGGGGGGGTAGAAAAAAGTCAAAATTTTTCCCAAAAAAGCCCAAAAAACACACTTTTTTGCAAATTTTTTAAATTCTTTCCAAACTGGGGAGGGGGGTTGGGGGGGTTTAAATGATTTTGGGTACAGGGTTGGCCAAGTTGGGGGGGAGTCCCCCCCAACCCCCCAAGTACAGGTATGCCTTATGTTCCTAAGCCTCAAGACACAGAAATAAACAACCCCCATTTAACCATTTTACAACTGACTTGGTAGGTCAGGAACCTTTATGAAATTTTTGGATATCTCCTCAAATTAAATCAAATACTTATCAACTACAGCCACTAATTTTTGATCTGATTTTCTTATCAATACCTGAATCATAATGGAACCAAATAAATTACCTCTTATCTTCGAATTTGATTGTATTATGGACAACGCCCAATTCAATTTTGATCAACATCACCATACCTGCAGTAGATCTTGATTACTTTCTGAAAACAAAATGGCAAATGATTTAGACCAAGTCAGTGTTTTTTAGCACTGCACTAATAAAGCATGGGCCGCGCTAATGAAAAATTTTGATCATTAGCCTGGAGGGCTAATGACTGAATTTCTATTTCAGAATTTACAATGATGAATATACAAGGCCATTGGGACTTTGTCATATGTCAATTTCGTGTCTCTCATAAAGGAAAATCTTAAAATTTTCCTGCGCTTTGTGCCGGTCACTGGATCAAGTGCAAGAATTACTGAGACAAACAGTTCAAAGAGTAGGGGAAATGTATGAAACAAGACCAGTTGCTCAGAACCTAGGAGATCTGACACCTTTTTCTGGAGACCTTAATGACGTCAACTAGACAGAATGGGCAAAACGGTTTTCAAGAATGTCAGTTTTAGTAGGAGCAACATCATTGGCTAGAAAAACTGCACTCCTTGCTGCATATCTGAGAGGACCAGCTCTAACATTTTTCTCCTCCTTAGGGAATAGGCAACTTGCTTTACCAAATTCAGAAGCATGGTCTGCAGCCTTTTTAGGTCACTTTCCTGATAATAGACAAATTGATGTAAAATATGAGCATTGCCTGTTCTCAGCTACCAACGGAAACTGTTTCATCCTTTGCTGCAGATATACAATGTTTGGCAAAAAGAGCACTTCCTGATTGGGGTGGTGCTGGAGGCAATGATATCATTGTCAAAAATCATTTGGTAAATCGCCTCCTACCTGATATTAGAAGATGGGTACAAAATTCAGGTCCTGCCTCTTTTGAAGCTGCAGTGGCAGAAGCCAAGAAACAAGAATTAAGGGAAAGACAGCATGATGGTCAGTCTAGCCCTTGTTTACAAATATTGTCAAATACTGTAGACCAGTTAGATCATTTAGTACAATGATTAAGCACAGTCAGCATGGCTAGTCAGATACCCAACAGGATGGGGACAAACCTGAATTCATCTAGACCTGTACTCAGGCTAGGAATGTTAATCCTTGGTGTTGCCCTAGACCTCTCCAAGGTCAGGTGAATAATCGATTTAGACCTACTCCTCCCCAAAGCAGACACTCGAGAAATGGACCAAGTGCACTAAATTTGAACTATCAAAATATCCAGAACTGCTTTTCGGGTCGAGCACTTGATGGGACACTGATCTGCTATCCCTGTGGGTGCGTGGGGCATTTCCATGCTGCCTGTCTGAATGCTATAAGCTATAGAAGTGGTCAAACTTCGAATCTAACCCGTAACACATGGGAGGGGGGTGGATCACAAGGTCAAACGCCTGGCTCTGCTGGGGTTTCGAACTCTCAGCAACCTGGAAGGACTGAATCCATATCACAGAGAGTCAATAGTCAGCAAGTTGCTGCCCGGGTTGAAGGGTCAACCAATTCCACTAGTCCGCCCACCAGTGTTTTTTTTTAGCGCGGCGCTAATGAAAATTTTTTGCGCTAATGAAAAATGATAGTCATTAGCGCGGCGCGCTAATGAAAATTTTTGCTGAAACTTTCGAGTTGAAGTTAAAATTTCAAGTGATTCGAAAATGCATTAACATTTAGAAATTCGCAGCTCAGTAGCATAAGGAAACACTTCTTATAGTACATCATATTGAATTTTTGTTCCTATTCGAACCCGTACACCTTACCCGACTTTTTGACAGGGTTAACCTGGAAAATGCAAATTTTTAAAATGAATCAAAATATTTTCATCAAAATTGGTAATTCTTCATTAAAAACAAGAATTTGTTAAAAATTTATTAAAAATCATATTTTCTCTTTGACAGAAGAAATTTTTAATTTAATGCATATATAGATCTATAAATGTCAAGTCAAGAAAATAAAAAAAATAAAATGTATTCAAAACAAAAAAATTAAAAAATTTAATAAAAATTAAAAATTCGCTATTTGAATTTGATTATATTCTACAGTAATAAGAAGTCAAGATTTTTTTAAAAGACAAACAAAATTAAATCAGTTAGTTGATGAAAAAAAAGTATTCTTTCTCTACCCAATGCCCATAACAATCACAAGCACAGCACACACGCCAAATATGCACAATGCCCAAAATGGAATGTGATGATTTTTGATAACCTGTCTGTACGACATATTACATATTCTACGGATTGACTATACTATGTGTTTTAATCGAAAATCAACACGCACGAAAAATTTATTTCTGTGCAGTGTGCACTAACGAAAATTGTTCTGCGCTAATGAACTAAATGTTCCATTAGCGCCAGCACTAACGGGAGTGACGCTAAAAAAAAAACACTGCCGCCCACTAAATCCCTGGAACTGTGATGACTCGGCTCTTTTTGAAGAAAATTCTGATGTGGGAATGACCCCCACTGACTTCTGTATGGTCCATAAGACAGATTTTTTGTTGAGAAGCCCCTATAGATCAACCAATCTTTACAGGTCAGTGAGTGGTGAGGGGATGCCCACCACTCCACTTTTGTGCAGAAGCGGCTGTTTGCATTTCAATTTGTCGACGGGAAATTATACTGGGGGCAGTGATCTAACCTATGATACTGACTCAGATTCCTCCAAAGGCGGATTAATTGGACCACTGACTGTAATTCCGGGGAAAGTAAAGGGGCAACTTATGAAATGGATCCAGATTTAGAAAGCCAAAATGAAATATTGAATATGCAGGAATAATGGGGTATAACTAAACAACGACTCCTTCCTCAGGACTGGCCATTCATTGATTTCCATTCAGAGAACTCTAATGATCAAACAGAAATGACACGGATGATGGGAACTCAAACAAAATTAGATTCTACCAATTTTCTTATTTTTCCATGTCAATGTACAACAAGAAATAGGAATCAGAAAAAGCATGTTGGACATTCTACATCTCATAGATATTATTCCTTTAAGGGACACAATCAGTTCTTTGAATACTTGAGAGATATTTCAAAAAATTCTGGAATTCTTACCTTGATAGTTTTCTTTCTTCTTCTATTTTCTTTTACCTTCTTAATAAAAATTGTCACCGGCGAACCGTATTATTGTTGCCAAATGTCACATAGTAGACAGGCATTGGTTGTTCCAAGGAAGCGCCATGTCAACCCCCTCCATTGATGGCCACCAAAAAGAAAATGATAAACGTTAGCATATGGTCACCAAGTGGTCAATTGAATCAAATACAAGCTGTTCGATGTGTGATCAGGAACCAAACCATTTACACTAACGTAGGATTTTTTGGATCAAGAGGGTTAGTATCAGATTCCACTGATCAGTTAGCAGTAACACCAGACCTCTGTCCTCAAGTATTGACTGATAAAAGGTATCATGATGAACTTTTGACACCTATTAAACCCGGTTTATTGTGAATTATGAGTGGTGTTGCAAGGATGTTTGCTTCTCGACTGTGAACTTTTTATTAGAGCTAGGATCAATAGCAACTACTGGTCGAAAAGATACTATCAGTGATCTTGGAGATACTGGAGATTGCCCACCTTCAGCTGGCCAATGTACTAACATTGGAGGAACAATTATTTGGAACTCAATCCTTTTTGATGATTATTGCCTGATAAGTCTTATTGGAGACTATCTTGGACACTCATTATGAGATCACATCATAATTCAAGCAATACAGGTTGCATTCAAGATCAAGGAACATGTTTCTATTCCCAATTTGAGAGATTTACATAAAATGGAACAAGGCCCACTTATTCAATTTCATGCAGTTGAACCTGATTATTTACCTTCAACAAGTGAATCAATCCTTGGGAACTTCTCTCCTCAAACCAACTTAGATCCTGTCAATTCAAAACGTCAATATTTATATGACAAAATAGTAGAACAAGAGCTCAAACTTTTTAGAACCATGTAGTTAGAACTTTGTCATTCTCCTGAATGCCATTTACGAATGATCTGACAGTTTATGAAACTGGACCCTACACTAGGGGCCAGAGCACTCTTAACAAGGAATGATATTATTGCCTCTTTCGCTGGTCAAATACTAATGGTATGGGAATATTTGCCCATCTGTCCCGAAATCATCTATTGGAACCATCAAGTTGATCAGACATGCTATGCATACCTCCCGATCTTAGTTGAAAATATTACACTTTTTGTAGTACCTGGATCACAAGATGTGGTTGAGTACTCACCTGTAGTTCATTGCAACCATCATGTAGTAGGTATTTATTTTGATAGATATACTGGTTAGAGAACATCAACAAGCCCAGTACATGTTTCTACCATACTTTACGATGTTACATGGCAAGGAGTTTACAAATTAGAAACCTTCAATACACCTACCTATTTTCATGATCAACAAACTGGAATTTCGCATACCTTTGGGTTAATGAGAAGTTATTTTTCTCATGTCAACTTAATGGAAAAAACCCTTGATTGCCTAATACAGTATACATCAAGCCTTTCTTTAGATCCCTCAGTAGTATACAATGCTCTGTCGGAACTGGAAAATTAATAACAGAAGCTGCCGAAAGTGTCACTGCATCTCTAGAACATGTTAGTACTGTAGGAAATCAACATTTTTCAAATTTACTAAAATATCTCATAGCCGGAGTATGTCAACTTCTTTTAAATATCCTTATAGTAGGAGCAATCCTATTTTCCTTAGCTTTTATTACCTGGTTATTATTTCTTGATATCTTAGTGCTAAAATAATTGCTAAATGTTTTGGACGTTGTGGTGCTTGGAACCCACTGAAACATCACCAATCAAGAATGGAACAAGTTGTACTTTTCTCTGCCCTTCAAAAGGATAGTGAAGATACTGAACTTCTTAATATCAATTTGCAACCCTCTACTAGTCAACCATTTCGAAAATTACTGCTTCAAACATTTTCGCCATTGGTAGGCAAGAAAGAAAAAACAAATACAGAATTACCTACTGTAACTCACAACTTATCCATGTGACAAAATCACTGTCGAACTATTGAAATTTGGCTCAATGAAGATTAAGATGAACCTGTTGTAACTTTAATTGATAGCAGGTCAGATATTTCCTTAATTGGCTTAGAACTTGCTCAAAGGTGAGGTTACAAAATTTTGAATGCTACTATACCAGGATTTTAAGTTTTTAACTAGAAACTGACAGAAATCGTAGGATCCTGTTGGATTAGGATTTCCTTGACATTGGAGCATGCTCGAGCTCCTTCTGCTGAATTCCTGAGAGTACATATAGTTGATGGCTCAACTATATGCTTTCTTAGGAAAACTTAGAATGATTCAATAGAGTTGATCTACAATGGAAAAATGCTCACAGAATTTGGCTCTCTTGTTGTAGTGCCATTGGAAAATTCTCAAATATTTTCACCAGATTTGACTAGAGGAGTCCCAGCTTTAGATCAAACTGTGGACCTGCATCCTTGAACACTCAACATTATAAATTCAAGATTACAAGCACCATACTCAAAGTTTGATTCTTTAATTTATGAACCTTTACCAAAATTCACAAACACATTTTATCTACAAGTAGCATCTTGCTTAGTGAAACCCGATGATGGTTTGATTCCAATTAACGCCATAAACACTAGAGAATCACCTGTTACATTATATGCAGGAACCACAATCCAAAAAGTGAGATTTTTTCGTCAACCTTAGACACCAAGTGAACCACCTACTGCTTGCAATACTCAAACAAAAATCAACTTAAGACCAACTGTATCAAATAATCTGACTCAACTAGATCCAAAACTATTAGAATTCAAATATCCTGAAGTTGATCTAGATAAATTAAATCTCACCGATGATTAAAAACATTGATTCCAAAGCCTTTTGACTTGATTTTGGACGCTTTTTGCTTACAATGATAACGACATCAGCTGGACATCCTTGGTTAAGCACTCTATTGACGCCAATTCCAATAGGCTGATCTGCCAAGTTCCTTATCGTGTACCCTACAAACAGCAGAAGATAATTAATGAAGAAATTGACAAAATGCTTCAGAAAGGAGTGGTCAGACCTTTCCAAAGTCCCTGGGCAAGTCCCATAGTATTAGTTCCAAAGAAAACCTGGGAGGCTATGCGCCATGTAAAAACTGTTGATTTTTAAAAGATAAATTTTCTTTTCGATTTTTGAGAGTTTTAGAATCTGAAGAATATCTCTTTGATTTGCCCTATCACCAACACATCATCAGCATGATGCTCAATTTTTGGCTGCAATTCGGCTATTCTTATGGCCGCGACACGTGGAACAGCCAAATGCAGGCTTATGCTGACGCCTGCAGTGACATGTTGTGTCACGAATATAACATGTTCCTGTGCCTCCATGCCATAGAGACCAACAAGGCCACCACATGCCTGCAAAACAAGCTTTATGATGATGTCACCACAGTGGTTGAACAATGAATCAATGGCCAATAAACAATTTTTTTGCAATGCCGTGTGCCGCTGCAAAAAAAATTGGCATATTATTTTTTTTATTTATTCATTTGTTTTAGAGCAGCATAAAGCTGCATAGGCAGAAAGCAAAAACTTTCTGTTTAGTAAAATTTTCGATTGCCACCCATTGGAATCGGGAGACCCAAACTTTTATGGAAGAAAGATTGTCAAACTCCGAAGTCTTACTGTAGTTTTAAACCTTCTTACCGTATTCTTTTTACACACCTAATCATTTTTTGTTCAAATTATTTCCAACTTTTTTTTGTTCCTACATCATCAAATCACCTATTTTTCCACGTACACTTTCTTGGACAATAATTTCTTAGCAATTAAAACCAGAAATAACCTGTTTTTACCTTTTCTCAGAATTAGAATAAGAATTCTAGGAATTAGCTCCAATTCCAAGAATTGGGGTACAAAGTCGGCTAAAATACAAGAAAAGCATACAAACCTCATCAATTCATGTGCTTGCTCAAGAGGAGTATAAAAAGAACAGTTCAATGTGGATTCCTCAGTTCTCCAGTTCTCTGTTTTCAATTCACTCTCACCAGTTTGCCAGTTGTCAGTCACTGGTCAGCTCCACAGGTGTGTGAGCATGGACCTAATTTGCATATTCATTGTATATGTTATATGATATTATAATATTGTTATATATATATTTCTCTAATTATATTATATGGTTGATATTGCCTATTGAGTTAATCCCATACTACTACGCTTACCTGCTGGCATTTCTGTCATGACATCAGCAATTATTGATTCTTCTAACATCATCTTGCCCTCGAGCCCTCTTCTCTGTTATCGTAATCCTGAAATAGATTAGGTTACAGTATACAGCTGAACACATTCTGAACTACAGTACTGATAAGCATAAGTTATCCTCACGTTCCTAAGCCTCAAGCAAGACACAAAAATAAACAACCCCCATTCAACCACTTTACAAGAGGAATGATATCTAAAATTTTCAGAAATGCCCACATTGTCAGTGTCAGCAATTAACAAGGTTACACCATCAAGATGTATGACTGTCAGTGTCATCAAGTATCTTCAGATAGTACATGTGAAAAAATGAGCCCAAAAAGACCAGTAAACTTTTTCATCATGCGCTTGGCCAATCTTTGACAGAAGCAGAAGTTCTTCCTCAACTGAAAGATTTAAAAGAAGCAAAAAAAAGCGAGAAATACTAGAAGCACTAATGTGTGTCGCGTTTGCCACATTCAATCGACAATTTACAAGAAAAAGTACAAAAAAGACTGGGCCGATTTTGATCCCACTCGTGATTTTATTTGTCAAGTTTGTGTCACTCATGACAATTGATCTTCCTTTAAATTTGCCTAATCTCGCGTATTTTGATCCTAAAACGCACATTTATCATTGTTTTAATGTACCTCATATTATTGCATGTTTACCAATGTTACCCACCCATCATACCTGTGAGAGGTCCGACCAGTTGGGGGGAGTAAATCCGAAATTTTGGGGGAGGGGGTCGAAAAAAGTCGGAATTTTTCCCAAAAAAGGCCAAAAACACACTTTTTTGCCAATTTTTTCTAATTTTTACCAAACTGGGGGGGGGGGGTTGGGTATATGGTTGGCTAAGTTGGGGGGAGGTCCCCCCAACCTCCCCAATTACAGGTATGCCACCCTTTGGTGGGTAACATTGGTCGACACACTAATTTTTTTTCATCAATAAATTTTGAATGATTGATGTTCTTACTTTCATTTATATTGATATTTTCATGTACCCCTTAACTTGCTGTATCTGAATAAGACAATATTTTTCACATCAGGTACTTTTATAGGTCAATTGACCAGAGCTACCCACCATAGAGACTGCTGTGAGTAGATTTACGAAAACTTTTTTCCTGTTGATGATATGCATCATTTTTAGCTCAAATTTTGTGATAGTAAAGGTGGATAGTTATGTTACATCATAGCCAAAATTTTTGTTACGTTTTGTCTGTGGTGAGATATAACGATTTTACTTGTCAAAAAAGTAACTTGAACAGAAATTATAATGGCGACCAAAGTTGACCACCATGGTGTGGTGGGTAACATTGGTCACAAAGTGAGCTCTTTTCAACCATCTAGGGTAGGTTAAATCTGCATAAAAGATGTGTTTAATCGATTTGTTTGACATTTTTGACACATGAGTTCCATTAAACATTTTTACGAATTCCCATTGTGTAACAGTTGTACATTGGAGAAGTTGAATTGACTCAATTTTGACCAAAGTTACCCCACTTTACCTTATATAGTTGAAAATTGAATCAATTTGAACTTCCTGAACAATTCTAGCGTTATTTAAATTTTCTCAGCATTCCTTTTCTTTTCGAGTCGCAGTGAACTAATTGCACAGTTTCTTCTTACCTCACTGACATGGTTAGCTGTAAAATAGGTTGGACACGATTTAAAAAAAAATTAATGCGTTAAACGTTAACTTTTTATCAAAATTTTGGCCTAAAACATTTCCACAATTTTCAGTATGTTTCTAGTTGAAAAAAATTTTTTTTGTGCCATTGTCCCAAATTTATTTTGCCTCGTGTGCCAATTGGCACAAACGTCCGTACACAAAAAAACGCTGGTCCATGCTCAAAAAACTAAGCGTTAGGGACGAAGCACGTAGCCCTCTTTTGATTGGCCGAAATTGCCCCCCTCGTTGATTGGTCAAAATTTTAGAGATGTCGAAAACGCATATGCGTTTTAAAAGGGACATGCTGAAAATTTTCCAGCCCCTCGCGCAGAATTTCAAATCAGACATTATTTGAAAATGAAGGTTCTGTGGGCTCTAAGTCACTGTTTTTTGCCCTGTGCCTCATCCCCAAATGGCGGAAGAAGTCAAAAATTTATTTTCCCATTTTCCCCCAGACATTTTTTCGCTTAAAAATGTATTTTTCATTTATTTTTCCTTTAAAATTTTTCTTAGGCTTAGGGTACAGCAGCTGCGACTGAAGGGCGCAGTGCTGTTGAGGTTCTTCCAAATGAAGTTGTTAGTTAAAACCAATACGCACATACAACCAATAATCCGCACATACTGTTTGCATACCCAACCTGAGTACTATATTTAAGTATACTTGAACATTGGAGAATAGGTGTTTTACCCATACAATATCTTGTTAGAAATTTGGGTAAACAGGTCACCTGAATACCTAAGTAGCATCCAGGTTTCATTTTTGAAATTGATCTGGGTAGGTATATCCAAGATACTCAAAATACTTAGGTACTCAATGAAGCATGACAGAGGATCAGCAATTTAATCCAGATGTTCAGATTATTATTAAATTGGGTTAGTGCAACTAATCCCGGGTTTTTATAATGCTTAATGACACATTTTAAATCACAGGCATAAGTTGAAACAAACAAAATGACTATAATATGCCAGCCACTCACTATTTTTCGGATAAGGTTAGAGGAATATATTCGGATCAGTCAGGACTTACAATGCTATATTGCTATTGGTTTAGCATTTCTCCACATTTGAGTGATGTCAACCATTATCTTGCATATAATTTCCATCCGGAAAAGTTGTACTGTGGTTGATACAATGCTATGAGAGGACGAAATGCATGAAGCTGCAGAATATACTTTTCCACATACATGAAAAATTTTTAATTTGAAAGAATAAAAATCCAATATTACAAAAGTGGATTTTTCAAACTTTAACTCAAGTTCTCAAAAATCTAGTCCACTCTTTTTTCTAGCTTGGCAACTATCCAAGCAAGCATACTCTTCTTTTGTCTGCCCCATCGGGCATTTTCTAATAAACTAGTAGAATTACTTCCGCACCGTATTCAAGGACCACTTAAGAATATGGACGGCACTACAAAAGCCTTCAGATAATACGCGTCATTACAATCCTTTTTAATCTGCTATGAAAACGAGAAGTAAAACGATTAACGCCCCAACCATCACCTTGGGGTCCGATAACCTAAAAAAAGTTGTCCTGAATTTTACACACATTGTTAAGTTTTTTGAGGCTGATAATCATGGTATTAATCACTTTACAAAAAACTCATTTTTCACTGTGTTGTGGGAAAGTAAAGTTTCTAAAATTCAGGTAAAACTGCAAAAATAGTTGATGCTGCCTTTTCACGCACAGTTTACATTATTTTGCTCGGTTTTTTCTAAGTAATAATGTTTCGCTACACAGTATGAACACAGTACCTGTGGTATGAAAAATACAGGCTCGGACCGAACTCAACATTTTGTCAGCATAAAGAGCAACCATATGGCCTTCAATGAAGCCAAAAATAAAGGAATAAAAAGTACTTTTTATTAAGCTAACTTCAAAGCACACACCTCATGATGTATAACATTTTAATTCTGGTCAACATGAATAGTTTTTCTGGTGTCAAAAATCTATCAAGTACCCACAAATATCTGAAGCTTATATTGTCTCTATACATCGGGAGTAACTTGTGCAAGATTGACTAAATCATACACTGTGTGTTACAAAAGCAAATTAATTGTGCAAAAAAGGCAGGACAATGTGTGTGATGGGTTAACGCGAAACAAGGTGTGGTGGGTTTAGAGCACAGAAAATCGTCTTTATTGAGAATTGTGTCGGAATGTTAACTTCAACAAATGACCAAAAATTAAAACATCTGACGACAAGTGCATGAGCACAAATTTCCATCAATCCGTATTTATGAAAAAACGCCATTTGATCATTGTGCGAAACTTCAGGGGATAAATAAGGACGGCAGGAATTTACAATACGGTAAGTTCGACTTTTTACCAAAAACCCCCATTTTTCAATGTTTCAAATCAAAAATTTTAAAAAAATTTTGGAAAAAAAGGGCTGAAAACAGTAATTCCAAAAAAAACTTAAAAAAAAATTTGAAAATTTTTCATGGAAATTACAGTAATCATACCTTTCTACCAAAATATATCAAGTTTTTGACTTGAAACATCGAACAGCCTAAGCCTAAGCCTAAGCCTAAGCCTAACCCTAAGCCTAAGCCTAAGCCATTCCACTCCGACCGCCCTAAAAACCAAACTAATTCTGTACTTTTGAGCAACCACCAACAACGAAAACACAACTTCAGGCAATTTTGGTTACTTACCGTATTGTTAAAATTAGCCATAAGGACTTCAATTCGACGCGAATTAACATTTATCGTCGGCAAGACATGATTCTTGGTCATTGATTGATTAATCCTTGACAAAATTTTGGAAAAACTAAATCTAGAGTAAGAGACGTCTTTTCCTGAATTAAATTATTTTTTTGCTGACCAGTAGAATCAGATTCGATATGCCCAAAAATTCTCATAGATTATTCTGCACATGTGCTTCCTGAGACTCTTTTATAATATATCTGAAATAAAACTTGTTATGCTTTAAGTGCAAATACAAATACGTCCAGTATTTATAAGTTGAAGATACTTTCCAAAAAAACAAAAAAATCATACTCAGACTTCTAGGACCATATTATTCCTCTCGGCAGAATTGCGGGGGAATCAACAACCATCAAAGCTCTAGAAAAATTCGGCATGACAAGGGCACATGTCAAGGACAAAATTATTTTGTTATGAATGCAATACAAAACAAAAAATCGGTTGCCTGCATACCTGTAAGACCTCCGACCAGTTGGGGGGGGGGGGGTAAATCCGAAATTTTGGGGGGGGGGGTAGGAAAAAGTCGAAATTTTTCCCAAAAAAGGCCAAAAAACATACACTTTTTTGAAAATTTTTTTAATTTTTTCCAAACTGGGGGGGGGGGGGGTTGGGGAAATGATTTTGGGTATAGGGTTGGCCGAGTTGGGGGGGGGGGGGTCCCCCCAAGTACAGGTATGGTTGCCTGCCTCCTGACAAGAATCGATTCGTCATTGAATTTGATATATTTTGTCCGTTCTGAAGCTATATGCGTCGGCTTCCCGTAAGCACGTGCGGAGCAGTTTTGCGACCTGCCAATGTGCGGCTCAAATGCGGGTTGTCAAAATATACTCCAGCCAAAAAAGCGCATGCGGCCTCATTGCGGGCCGCGAGGGCTGGAAAATCAAGTACAATCGTGCGCCATGAGCAAAAAACGATAGTTTACAAGTATGATATGCTAACGGCCGCGCCTGATAGAAACTAGTCAAGATTATACCCATGACCGGCGCCAAGCGCCGGAAAATTTTCAGATTTTGACCCTTTTAAGTCCACCAAAACGCATCTTTTCGGTTTTGAATTCCCCAAAATTTTTTCCTCAATGAGAACCATACCCAAAATTTTTTTCCTCATTTCGAAATTTTTTTCCTCGAAACACCCCATTTGAGGGAAAAAACGGTGCCCCTCCCCTCCCCCGAACGTATGACATTGTTTTTTAAAACGCGCCAGGCACAGTAGCCATGTATTTTCCGCGCGTAATATTTTTTGAATTTTCTACCGTGCATCCAAAAATGTTTTTCCCAACTTGAGAAACAGTCCAAAGTTTTCCCCTCGTTTCAGAAACAAGCTAAAAATATTCGCATGCGATCGCATCGCGCCAACGGAGGGCTCGAGAATGAAGTTCAATCGTGCGCCATGGGCAAAAAACAATACTTTACTGTACTGCGGCGGTGGTTCCTGATCGAAATGCGAAAAAGTAGAAATGGTTTCTACTTGCCCGCACGCACAAAATTATTGGGTCCCATATATTGTCCCTATTCATTCCCATCCTAAGTTTACTTTAAGTTGACTCCTTTACTAATCCTTGAGCCACTTCATGGGCTACTCCTGGTGAGTAGGATCTTGCCAGCCACAAGTCCCCCTCACCACCCCCAAGGTCTGTAATTTAGTACCAATGTAATTTAGTACCAATTTAGTACCAATTTAGTACCTCTCTTCTGAGCAGGCTTTCCATCCTCACACGTGGTTGGACACCCAATACTTCATCCTCAGGCAGGGCAACCACCAATTTATCTAAAATTTATTTATTTTCACCAAAATAGCTTGGCCCAGGACCCAATTTTCAAACTTTTTTGTCCGGATCATTTCCACATAAATCGGGCTATGCCTATACTCATTACAGGTGACCAGATAAATTCCCTTCTGTGTCAACCTGATACAAATATGCCAGTTTTTGCTTGCTACAACCTTGTTCTTTTACAAGCCCTGTTACTGTGGTCACTAGTTTTCATTTTAAAGAAAATGAACAAGCTGTTTACGCTTGCCAAAACACTGTCAGGTAAAGAACCAAGAAATTCACCCACTCCTTCACCCTGAATTCCAAATCCTTCTTGTCATCTATGCACCCAGTCTGTACCAACCAATCAGCCTCTCTTTATTCAGCTTGACAAAATTGCTTTACAAGCTCATCAATCAGTTCTAGCCACCCTACTGGATAATGAGTCCCCAAAAATGCTTAAGTCGGAAGGTGACCTCCCAGCACAGGTTGAGAACACAGTCCAAGCTGCATTTGAGAATGCACTTGGACCATTGAACCAAATTTTGGAAGCTATAACTAGTCACAGGCAACCTCCGGTGTTCAGTTTCATGGCTCCCCCTACCTTTTCAGGTGCTTTTGGTGAATCAATTGTTGATTTTATATCCCACTTGACCCATTTCTTCACACTGCAAAGTGTGAATGAAACTGATCATGCATATAAAATCACCTTTTTGGAATCATGCCTTAGGGGTGTTGCTCTTGCCTCCTGTTGGACTTCAGCCGTGGATCTCCTCAACCTACCGGCTATGATGAATTCACAACCTCTCTCAGGAATGAATTTCCCATCGGGCATGATTCAGATTTGCATCAGCAGCTGATCCAAGATTGCCTGCAGAAGTCATCTGAATCAGGGATAGTCTATTTTGAGAACCTCAAAAGATTATCCAGGGTAGCTTATCCAGAACTTGTGACTGACCTCAGAGATTCCATTATTAAACCTATCTTTCTAATAAGGTTGAAGCCTGTCCTCCAGGATGGCATCAAGTTCAGGGAGTTTACGACTCTTGAGAAGACTCTAAAAGCAGCCTGCTACGCAGAATCCCAGATTTTGCGGGATGAGATTGGGTTCACTCCGCCATCTAATTATGTTTCCTCTTCAGAACAAAAATCAGCCATATTTGATCCCAAAACAACAACAGTCATCCAGCACATGCTGCCCCATCACTGTTGTCTGCCCATGAGATACGGGAGTTGAAGGATCAAGTGGCCCAGCTTACACTCAATGTTGCTCAGCTTAGTGCCCAGCAACGACCATGGAACACACAATTGCTGTTGATGGGACTGATGCAGAAAGCACCCAAGGCCAGCCCACGCCCATTGGGTGCCCATGTGCAGATGTGTTCATTTCACAGCCAATGCACACACAGCTAAGCTGATTGCCAGGCACAACATCCCAACAGGGCCGCCATGACTGGCAATGCCAGCTGGTGCTATCTTTGTTGAACCTGAGTGCATACAATTGACCAATGTGACCGGCGCTGCCCACATTGTTATCAAATTTGGGTGCATAGGGTGAACGCCTTTCCACAGCACATTCCGACAAATTTGGGCAAGAATGATTATGGTAATTCAGGTTACTCTCCCCAGAATTCAGAAGTGTGAGATGCTACAGATGCTTACCCACCTCCTGATCAGATGGGACATGAATATCGGCAGCCCTACCACTGCAATAATGCCACTGGGGCTATGATAGCCTTCCTCATTCAGATCCTATTGACCTGGATGATGAAGCACTTGCTGGACACTTGGGGCATTCCTCACTGTGTGATCTCCAATTGTCTTTTATCATTGCCAGCACTTCCAACACCAGTGCCTACAGTTTCTTGCCTCATGTCACCGACTGCACAGCAAATGCCGAGGCCAGTAGTCATTGGCATAGGGGTGGGCATCCTGCCACCCCTACTGCGCAAGTACGCTATGCCAGTCACTACTGACCAGTCACTAGGGACAAGTTTGGGGTCAACAAAAGTGTTGGCCTCATATCCCATTCCGAAAAATAATGGTGATAATAGAGCAACCTCTGGCTGCCACCATGATGCTACCAGTGCCCCTGGCACATTTTGCCACCCATGGACCACCACGAGGCATTCCCACAGATTCGGATATGGAAGGCATCAACCAACTAGAGTTGTTGAATTTACTAAGTATTCTATTTAGTTTTTCAAAATTACCCACTCTTGAGGTTCGAAATCTGTGTCAATCTACAACTCTAATGATTTCTCTTTTACAGATTCGACATCATTCATCACCGATGCAATGCAAAGCGCTTGGTCAGTTGATCTGGCCAAAAAATACCCTCACCTGCCCTGGGTGTTGCTCAATGAGCCATTGGAGGTTGAGGCTCTTACCCCCGCCCATGTTGCCTAATCAGCGCTGATGGTATTGCAAGTTCTCAGCCCCAAAGGTTGCCAGACAGGCCCTCCAGTTTATTGTCAATTGAACTATCCAGGCAAAACCTGTCAATATGGCCTTTTTGGTCACAGAGCATTCCTCTCCTGCTGTCAATGCCATCCACCAGGCCGTCAACCAGGCTGGTCCATTTCCCCAGTCTGCCACTGCAATTTCCCCAACTGCAACAACTGTGGCTACCATCGTATGCTCACCAATAGTGACAACAGTGACCACCGTTCAAATGCTGCTGGCGCCTGCCCAGCAATTGTCTACGGTTGTCACAATTACATTGCCAGCTGTCGAGGCCACCAGCATTGTAGATTTGCTGCATCCCGTCAATGACAACTGACGAGGCACCAATCATCACAGACATCACCCAACAGCCACTGTGTGTTGGCATCCTCCATGAGGTCAACCTTGCATCCTGCAGCCAGGTTATTAACTTTCTGGATGACAAACCTCTGTCATTCGATGATGAAGATGAACAAAGGTGCCTGATGGGCCCACATTTTTGATCCTTGTACATATTTTCAAACTACGTTTGTAAATATTTTACCCCTAATAAAGTTTGCCTTTGTGACAACACTGTTCTTAGGCACATGTATCGCAGCACCTGCTACTCAGTATCAGTTTTGTGGGATCTCAAGAAGTGGTCATCCACTTGAGTTGGCTCAAAAAGTCAAGTTGGGTGTAAACCACTGCAATCTTCATGGAGTCCACGATGCATGAATGTTACAGTGTATGTCCCTCGTTCTGATCTGATTAGCACATTTGCATGGAAATGCAGATTGTGCAACTGCAAAGTCTGCACCAACATTGGGTTTTTTGGATCCAAGGGCATTACTGCAGACATCATAAACACACAGCATCCAGCACCTGCAGCCTGCATGCTAGCACATCGCACTAAGATGTTTGATTCACAAAAACTTGTCTGTATGCACCCTGGCTTTTACAGCATGAACCAAACATTGGAAGTGGTGTGCAAATGGTGCTGCAGTGAGGTCTGCAAGACAGTGACTAACCGCTTCATCGAAGAGTCACAAATTACTACAGGGGATGGCGCTACAGCTATAAGTACCTTGGGAGACATAGGCAGCTGCAGTCCCACTGCATGCCAGTGCACTACCTTTGACAGGGTAATTGTCAGGCCTGCCCACTATTTCACAGTGCAGTGTCCCTGTCTCCCCAAGGGAAACTACTCTGCGTCTGCGTCAAGGAACCATGTCATCATCCATGACCTCCAGGTTGCCCTGAAGATCTCAGGAAACTGCCGTGCTTTCCGATTGCACCCAAAGTTATACTCTACCACAATCTGAATAGATCAAGGTCTCCTCCTGCACATTCACAGGAGTTATAATCTGACCTATAATATGTTCAGTCTGTCAAAGAAAGGAATTTGAAATAGCCAATTTTCAATTCATGTGGTACATACATGTAACGGAGCTCCAAGGTTTTGGGGGGGGGTTGGAGCACTTTTTTGGGGCCGGGGGTCAGTAATTCCCAAAATTTTGGGGGGAGGGGTCCCTGAAGGAAAAAAAATTCGATTTTTTACATGAAAAATGTCCAAAAAACGGTTTAAAAAGTAGTAATTTTTGTCTAAAAAATGATAAAATATGTACTTATGGCGCAAAGCCCCGAGAAAATTGACGTTTTTGACCATTTTTTGTTCAAAATTTGACATTTTTCATGAAAAAAATGACATTTTTCAGTATTTTCGGACTAAAACTATGGGGGTCCCTAGGGCTACCATATGGCTAGCCATAGGATTGGAAAATCCTGGGGGGGGGTCACCCAATGGCTAGCCATATGGTCGACAATTTCTGGGGGGGTTCTCATAGCACTTCCCCCCCCCCAATTACATGTATGATGTGGTATGAGGTTTGCTTTCATGCTCAATGCTACCTTGATTTGACATGGAAATTGCTTCGCTTTGATCCTACCTTAGCTGCCAGGGCATTCCTCCAGCAGAATGACCTGATGGCAGAATTCATGGGCAATGCACCGACCATATGGCAGTGTCAAAAGGTCAATGCCACATATGTTTACCACTTGTACCAAGTGGATAATGTCTGCTACAGGTTCTTACTTATGCAGGTTGGTGGTACCATTTATTTTGCCACCCCCCAGTAGCCCAGATCTCATTAAAACTAGCCCAATTGTGCCGTATGACCACCACTTTACAGGGATTTTCTGAAATCTCTCAGGCTGGTATACTGAGTCTGGCATGGTTCATGTCAGCCAGATTCCACTGGAACTTCTCTGGAAAAAATGCTTTAACATCACTCACTTTAATGCTCCTGCACTTTTCCATGACCAGTTAGCAATGACCCCTTCAAACTTTGCTTCTTTTAAACAATACATTTACAAGACTGAGCAAATTGAGGCAGTCTTAAACCAGCTGGTTAACTTAACAGCCGGCCTATCCCTGCAACCAGATGCCATCTATCAAACTTTTGCAGGGGTAGGGACAGACATCAAGGCCTCTCTCGAAGGTGTCAGTCTGTCAGCAAACCAGGTGTTTACTGGTCAGCAAAACAACCTCGCACAGGGCTTATACACTGCCTTGAGTGGACCTGTTCAGTTGATCTTTAACACCCTGGTTACCCATGCTGTCTTGGCTGGTTTAGGATACCTTGCCTATCTTGGCATTACATATTACCTTAGCTACCCCACGCAGATCAGACAGGTTTGGTTTGCAAGTCATTTTTCCCCATTGGCGCCTTTCTGCAAAGTCCAACAGTAGGTTGGTTTCCACTATGTGTGGTGAAACAATATGCCAACTCAGTATGATCAAATCATCCCATGTTTTGTTGTATTGTTGGATGCCAAGGAAATGCCAGCATTCCTTCACACTGGTTTTCCATGCACTCTCATTAGCCAGCATCTTTACAAGGCCTTGGTCAAGGAGAGCCCATTTTTTCAAAAGCATCATGATATGAACCCATTGATGAGCATCAATGGAAACTCCATCCCTGCACTCCTTTCCGGAGGGTATGAAATCATGTTGCCTTCAGACTGACAGCCGAACACAGGGATCAATGCACATCTCTATGTGTGCACAACAACCTCACCCTTCTGGGCACTGGTTGATTCAATCATCTGTCTGGATTTCCTTGAGCAGTTAGCAGTTCAAAACCATCATACTTGATTATCAATGTAAAGTGTGTATGTTGAATGCAGTAGAACTGCTCCTTCTCTTGACAATGTCAGAGATTGACCAGATTGAACCCTGGTGAGAGAATGCATGTTCATGATCAACCTTCCATAGATCAGGGTTACAATGAAGTCAAGGGCTTCTTCGATCTCAAGGCTACCCTCACATGCATCCTCAGTTGCCTCATCATGTGGGTCAACTGGAGGATTCTGAACTTCCCCCTGGTGTGCATGCCATCTATCACTGACTGTGCAGGGGTCGAGTTGCCCTGGACCCTCTCTAGGGAATTCACCAGTCATGCTGGACAAAGGCCATTTCTGTGAGGAAAATGATTCAGATGTCCTGGCATCATGTCTTATTACAGTGCCACCATTGTCAAATACAGAGATTGAATCACTGGGAGCTGCACAGAGCCAGTTGGACCACTCTAACCATGTCCTCATGGTCCAAGATGCTCCAACTCTACAGGGCCTCTCATAATCTTCCATCTGTTATGCCCTAGTAGGACTGCTCCCTCATAGGAGGTTACTGATTCCAGAGCGATCTTGCCCGATAGACCAGAGCACTAGTGCCCACACATCTGACTTAGGTCATTTGGTGTCAGCTTTCCACGCCAAAAATGTGTGGACACCCCATATCAAGGTTCTTCTGAACAATTTGGTGGAAGACAAGGCACTGGTCGACACAGGAGGTGTTTTCTCACTCCTGGACTGCAAGTTGGCAGCCCAACTGCCCGATTTAGTACTGACACAGACTAGGGCTCGCCCCTTAACAGCCAAAGGGTCACTAATCCCAATGCTAGGTGTTGCCTATGTCATGTTATCAGTGGCTGATGTCTCTGAAAAAATCCAGGTTCAGATACACAAGAGTTATTTGACCAACCTCATCCTTGGAACAAACTTCTTACGATGGTTCAACTGTATTGACTTGAAGTGGGAGAAATCCTTTCTACAGTTCAAGGACTGCAAAGTCCCATGTGATGGTCCTATTCACAACCCCCCTTCTGCCCATTGCACTCTTCCCTGGAGGATCTCATTGTCTTTGAACCTCACTTGCTTATACGGTCCACTATACCTGTACTACCAATTTATGTGAATGTACCTGTGGTGGCTTTCTTCCATCAGCACCACACGGGATCTTACAGAAAGATATATTTTGCTGGAAGTGTAAGTACTGTAGCCAACAGCCACATACCTTTACAGGTAGTTAACCCAAATATGTATCATGTGGTTCTCTACCTGTGGATGACCATTAGTGATGTGCAGATGCATGTGACTCCTTCACAAGGGTCAATGGTCTGACTGGACATCATCCTTGACAGTAACTTGGTCAAATCCAATGCTGCAATCTCACTCCTCATCATCCCACAGGACTGGATGGCATTGCTCAATCTAATGGTCACTTACACTGACCTTTATGCCATTGACAAAAAGGACACAGGTTCCACTGATCTCATTCAGCACGAGATCAGCATGGGTGACCTCTGCCCAGTCTGCCATTTTTGTTATCAGTCTTCATCTAAGGAAAAAGATCTCATCATGCTTGAAGTCAAAGCACTACAGGACAAAGGTATTATCCCCCCAAGCACATCACCATGGGCCACAAATACTGTCTTGGTGTGCAAGAATTATGGTTCCTACTGTATATGTGTCAATTTCTGTTGCCTTAATGAGGTCACAAAAAAGGATGTCTACCCCCTCCGGCTAATAGATGACATCCTGGAAACTCTAAAGGGCATGAAATACTTCACTATCCTTGATCAGGCAAACACCTATTGGTCAATCCAGATTGCAGAAGCAGATAAGGAAAAGATGGTGTTCAATACACCCATTGGACTCATCGAGTCCAATAATTTGCCTTTTCGCCTGTGCAATGCACAAGGGACATTCCAACTACTACTCACAGGAATCCAATGACACACTACACTAACATAGCTCGATGACATTTTAGTGTTCAGCCATTCCGACACCCAAATGCTTGAGGGCCTGGCAGAAGTATTCGCTCGTCTTGGCCAGGGTGGGATGAAGCCCAGACTGAGCAAGTGCAAATTGTCACACTCCAAGGTTGAGTATCTTGGCTACCCTATCTCACAGCCAGGCCTAGAACCAGATAAAGCCAAACTGCCTGCCATCCACAAGCTCCTCATTTCATGAAATGCCAGAGACATCGAGTCCTTTCTTGGCCTTGTGTCATACTATAGGCGTTTTATCCCTGGTTTTGCCCAGCTCAGCTAGTGGCTCACCAAGCTCTTAGGGAAAGAGGTCACTTTCCAGTGGTCAAAAGCTCAGCAGGCGTTTGATGAACTCTGATGATTGCTGATGAATCCACCTATTTTGTGCCATCTGGACTCCTTGAAATAATTCATCCTCCAGACAGGTGCTAGTATTTCGGGAATAAGTGCAGTTTTGAGCCAGTTGGATGAACATGGACATGACCATCCTATTGCTTAAGCTGGCTGGAGCTTAACATCAGCAGAGAAAAACTATTCTATCACCAAGCTAGAAACTCTTGCTGTCATCTATTTCATCAAGCACTTTCGACCATACTTCTTTCAACATGAGGTGGTCAATCAGACTGACCATACCATGTTCAAAACAGTGTTGGAGAAACCAAATCCCTCTGTGTGGATTGTTAGATCCGGGCTTGCTCTTGCCGCGTTCAAACTGACCATCCAGCCCCATAAAGGTCAGTCTAATGGTAATGCTGATGCATTATTCCACCTGCCAGATTCTACATCCCTCAATGGCCCAAGTTTTAATGAATCTCCTCTCTATCGACCAGAAGGGCACATAATGATGATCACCACTAGTGCGCAGCACCCTGACCAACCAGAGAGCCATGCAATGATATCCACTGGTACGAAGCACCCAGACCTTCATGCTGCTCAACACGACGATCCAGGACTAGCCCACATCATTCAATCCCTAAAACCTTATGGTAAAAAGGATGATGTTGCTGGATACCATCTGTTGGATAATGTCCTTCAGAAGTAGATAGGAGAGTCTAATAAGATTGTGATACCTTGATCCATGGTTACTACCATTATCCAGGCCCATCATGATGACATCTTAGCCAGACACTTTGGTGCTAAATGTACTGTGCAGCTAACAGCTTGCAGATACCACTGGCCATCCCTCAGTTGGGACGTAAAGTCTGAAAATACTCGAAAAATAAAAACTTTCATGAGAAACCAATATGTCCATCAGATTCTTCACACAAAATAACTTCCTCCCTCCTGTGACATCCCTTGTAAAAATGGAAGGATTTCTGTAAATATAAACATAGGAGATGGAGCAATGCTTTTCCATGGTTAATTTCAGAAATTTTCATCCTTAGATGAGCCATCCATCTTGATTTTTCCAAGATGCTACCTTGATTTTTTTTTTAAATATGACATCTTTCCTTTTTCTCAACATGGAATCTCGAATTTTTTTTGAAGATAAAATCTTGATTTTTTTTCAAGATGGAATCTTTACCTTTTTCAAGATGCAATCTTGATTTTTTCAAAATGTCTTCTTGTTTTTTCAAGATTATCTTGAAAAAATAAGATTTGCTTGAAAAGAAGGTTGAACGTTGAAAATTCTTACATTTTGATTTTTTCACGATAAATCTTGAAATTTTTGCAGAGCATCTAGAAATTTTAGGGTTGCATCTTGAAAAAATGTTGTGCATCATGTTTGAAGGTAACAATTTTCTTCAAGCGTGTAACGTACATGTTAATGCATTAATGTAAATACATATTGTACACTATGTGATATTTGTTATTAAATATAAATTCATATTATAATTTATCGTCTCAAGGGTGTCTGGAATTAATACCCAAACATTCCTATAAACTCATATGAAGCACTCTGTTTTGATCATCCCACACCCCATTGACCCAATTAAAGAGGCTCTAATTAATTTGCACATGTGCACCTGGTCCCCTAGAATCTACACAAAAGTACACATTCCACAGCTACATTAATTCTCCATAAAAACCGTAAACACACCTGAACACAGTAAAAAGTAGAAGCCCTGCCAGACACCAGTCTCAAGTGGAACAGTAGCTGTGGGTCCTACAAAAACATGTATACACCGGAGAAATAGATATAGAAGCATGCGCGGAAGCACAGAGGCGTGGTTAAGTCCACTGTAGGCAAGGAAGCAAGCATGAGAAAAGGGTGTAAAACATACGGTACCAGGGAAGCATTAGAAGGCGTGGCTAAACAAGCGTAGAAAGTACAGGAGCAGAAGAAGCAAGAAGCAGCGATTGTCGGAAGAAGATTTTCGGAAATGGACCTCCCGCCAACCGAGGGAGTGCCTAAAAGAAGCAGTATTTAAAGAGAAGCAAAGCATGATTCCGTCAGATTTATGAAAGCGTGTCTTTTTATGCAAGATTTCGGAAGCGTTTAAAGGGAGATTTGTTTTGTTGTGAAGCCAGGGTGTTCGTATATTTTGTTGATGAGGAAGCAATCGTTAATTTGTCGTTCGCCCCTTTTTGTCACATACCCATCGTATTTATCATCACCTGCGTTCCCGTGGACCGTGTGAAGTGCAGCGTCAAGATCAAGTAAAAGTACAATTAGGATCTGGGCGTTACAAGTGGTAACAAATTTTTTCAAGTGGTAAAGATTTTTTTTCAAGTGGCCCTCTTCATATTTAGTTGCTGATGACCACAGCTAATAAATGTTATTTGTACAGTGGCATATACTTCTGACTGCAAAACGGACCTTCTGCCAAGTTGATTGAAAGGACCATGAGAAATTGAAATGGTGTCCTACACAGTTGTTTAGGCCTCCTAGTATCGGTCTTCCATCACTAAACGACTCATAGGGCGTGCCGTGGAACGACCTATGGAAATTTATGCTCATCATGAATTCTTGTCAAATAATTTAATTTTTTTGTCATCCGTTGAAGTCAAAATTTCGAGGCGTAGCAAAATAGTAGGAAATTTGAAAAAAATGCCATTATATTTCCATGTATCCTGATCATTTTTTGGTACACAGACGATTCCCTGTGGTCTCAACCCTATCACACGTTGACTAGGATTTTCCAACCCTTAATCAGTTATGCACTTGAATAATTTTCGAGTTTCTCTTGTTTTTGAAGCTGCAGTCATTGATTCTCAGTAGCTGTAGGGAAATCTTTGTCTTACATTCCTGAACAAGTTAAACCATATACGACCATCAGATCTAAAGAAATTCTCAGGAAAGTGAAACGTGATACAGGATGTCCCAAAACGAGCATGAAACTCATCTAATGGTATGCTATGGCAACTTCATGTTACATCTAATTTGCATATTAAGAATTTTTACACATCCCACTTCGATTGCAAATTATGTGAGCACAACACAACCAACATAATCCGAATCCTCTTATTGAAAGTCTCTCTCTCTGAATTTCAAGAAAAATACCTATGGAATGAAATAATTATAGCAAAATTCCCCATTCGAAAACTTTTCGAGTGCATGGCCAAAACTGGGGTTAAAGAACGCGCAGCATTTTTAGGGTTGAGCTTCCTTTTCACATAATTAATTTGCTTTTGAAACACAGTGTATGATCAGGTCAATTACGCACAAGTAACTCTTGATGTAAGAAAACAATGAGCTTTAAAGCATTTGTGGGTTATTGGTAGCACCAGAAAAATTAAACTTGTACGTGTATTCATTTTTGCCAGAATTACAATGTTATACATTATGAGGTGGTGTGCTTCGAAGTACTATAGCTTAATAAGCAGTTACTTTTTATTTCATTATTTTTGGCTCATTGAAGGCCATATCAAGCTGACAAAATTTGAAGTTCGGCCCGAACCCGTATTTGGCTTACTGTAGGTCAAAATGTGCAAGATTTGAACAAGTAAATCATGAAATGTCTGCACTCTTCTATTCGTAGAGCATTTTTACCGGGAATATGACATACAAATGTGTCGCACCATCTGCTCCATTATTTAGAAAAAATGAAAAAATTATATAATTCAAACTGGCACAACTGTAAGTGAACATGAATATCAACTATTTTTGCACTTTTATGCAAATTTTTGCAACTTTACGTGCTCATAACACAATGAAAATGGGTTTTGTGTAAATTGCTTATTTTCACGATTATCAGCATCAAAAACTGAACGATATATGTTAAACTCAGGGCACTTCTTTTCAGCTTATTGCGCGTAACAGACAGTGACTCTTAATTTTCTGCTAACTACGAGAGCCCAAATTTCGCTGGCTAAACTCCACCAACAACACCTTACACGTCAACTGTTAAAAAACAGGCTTATTTTTGGCCTTCTTTTTATTACGAGGAATATTGTATCCAGTTGTCCACCGGTTTCCTACAATGAAATTCCCTGACTTTTAGAGGTTATTTTTCAAGAATTTTCCAGGTTTTTCCGCGGCTAAAATTACTAATTCCTATAGTCTGTTTTTTTAAATGCTTGCAACTGGAAAAAGATCAAATTAAGTATACATTGTTTGTTCAATTACCGCGTGTGCGCACACTATACTACGGGAAGAAACCCGACAGCTGAAATTCGACGAAATTGAAGGCTATTGGTACGGAATGCGACAAGGGCCATTTGATTTTTCAAGAAATTTTGAAAAACTCGATATAATTTTCTGGAAATCAAATAAGTTTTCAAAATGTTATTGACTTTTTAAAAAAATTATCAAGTTTTTGAAAAAATATATCGGTTTTTTCAAATACTGTAGGTAAAATCTATCGGTATTTTCAAAGTAAAAACGTATCCGTTTTTTCAATTCGCTAATTTGATTGGCTGAAAATCCTAGTCACATGATGATTGTTCATTGATCTATAGGCGGCTCTGTCTTCCGATTGGCTGAACAGCTCTGTACCCCATTTCCATTATTATTGCTTTCCAGCAACGTGCTGCATGAAAAATGCCCTACAACTTCATTTCAAATGATCAAGTTTTTTCCTACACAAATGCTGAAATCCATAGTTTTGAATTTGTCTCTATTCAAATAGGAAAATCAACGACTTTTTTGGTAAGCTATGCATTCCATGGTACTGGAAATGTGTAAACACTCAACGAAACAATCTTTTGAGCAAGCATTCCGCGGAAAGGTTCGTTTAGATAAACTGAAATTTTGCATTTCTTGAACATTTCATGAAATCAGACTTCAATTCTACATTTTGCAGTAATATAAAAGCTTTAATAGGCAATAAAGGCTTCCACAAGAAAGGAAGAATCCTATAAAATATGTGATAAATGTAATAAAAAATACAAAGTTTGAGAAATTCAAAGCAAAATATCGTGCTAAACAAGCAACATGCTGAATAATTCGTATGGATTGTGACGATGCGCAAAAGGTGCCATCGTGCATTTCCCTCTGAACCCGTGGACTTGATGTTGCTCATCCAAGTCACGGGCCAAGACCTGGATATTTGTGACAGGCACTGCTGCAGTTGCAACAGGCGATGCAGTGTTGTGCAGTCGGTGGTAGAGAAGCTACCACCGAGTGTGCGAGAACCGTAACAAGATTTCCAAATTAAAGCTGGAATATTTTCATTTTTTCTCGAAATTTTCCGTCGATGTGCTGATGACTTTTTTTACTAGTGGCATTTTCCTTTGATTGTCATAAAATTTTCGTCACTGGCGGCACCTAACTTCTTTCCGCTGTTGCCAAAAACGTGACAGCGGAGTTTTCATTTCTGGGCGACCGATTGACCTACGGTGGCCGAGCTTTTGCAGCTGGCATTCAACGAAGGACTCACCGAATTTATCCAAAAACCAGAAGTCAAGATGTAAAAAATGTACAAATTGTGTTTTCTATACAAAATATGCATAAAAATCATCAAAAATATCATCTTCAAAAACGTTCAGGGGGGTGTTTCACGATTTTTTCCAGGCCGGGGTGTGTCCAGGGTCTCGGGTAGGAGAGTTCACCTCGTACTCCCTATGTGCATGTATGGTCCAAATCCCCACTCTCATCACACCATAAACCAGGAAAAAACAGAGCTGGCAAAGACATACTTTCCGGAATTCTAAACCTTGGGTTTCTGGTGGTTTTTCTGTCAGATGAGTTGGCCTTTGAATCGATAATTTGTAGAGTTTAATAAAACTTTCAATGTGCCAGTTGTAAGCTAGAACATATCGAAATGAAAAATCTTTGAAATTATATGCTAATGCTGAGCTGGATTACAGAAATATACAAATAAACGTAATCAGCGTTTCACGTCAGAAAATTTTGGGGTTTCGACCTTCTAAAATGAAGTAGTTTTGATTTAGAAATCCTGAAATGTTTTTCATCATGTGGTGGTAGCGCCCAATTGATTTACATTGCAGAATACCTCTCATCAAAGACATCAACTTGGCGAAAGAAATGCGCTAAGAAATGTTTGAATTATGTAACAATCTGTGGCATCACCACTCGATAGTGAAGCACATATCAAAAATTTTTTAACAGGGCACGTATGTTTAATAAAAAAGCGGCCAAGAACGTAAAATGAGTACCAAATTTGACATTATAGAGTATTTTTTAAATGAACAATTTATACAGAAAAATATTTGTGATTCGTAAAATCCTATACAGAACGACGAGAAATAATTTTTAATTGCTGGCAACTAATATCTCAGAAAAATCACTTCAAATGTGATTCGGCTCGTGAATTGTGGGTTATTTTTTAGCTTTTCAGGTTGGCGTTAAAACTCTAATGAAGTATTGAATCAAAAAATGCAAAAACTCTTGTCAAAAAACACATTAATATCTAAGGACCCAAACCTCAGTCAGACATGTAGAAATAACAACCTCGATATGCTGATTTTTATTAACAGGTTTGAAAAAGTTGATTTATTTGATGCTTCGTACCATAGAGTGTTATTTGTGGACTTTTTTACACTTAGGAATGCATCATACATGCATTGGGGGGGGGGGGAAGTGTGGGAACCCCCCCAGAAATCGTCGACCATATGGCTAGCCATTGGGCCCAGAATTTTCTGTCGAGCGTGAAAAATAGAAAGACGACGAAAATAGACGAAAATTAAGCTGTGTAGCTTGACGAGTTATCGCGCGTTTTAATAAGAGACGTACGGAACGTAGAAGAGCGTGCGGGATGCTGGAAACGGAACACTCGGAGTGTTAGACGAATTTACGCGACAATAATCGTACGCAGGAGATTGACAGGCTCGTAGAAAGTGCTGTGTCAATTTATCCAGGGATCTTCACTCAGGTCGTCAAAGGTTTTCGGATGCTGAAACTTGGGCCATGCTATCTTAACCAATTCGGAGTTTCACCTGCTTACTCAAACTATTTTGCAAATAGTTTGACTCAACCTATACCACACACTCAAAACACAATTTACTAATGTACAAATCGCCACCTCAAACTCTCCAGACAAACAGAAAAACACAGCCGTCTGCCTACAGTACTAACGGTCTCAATTGAAAAACATTTTCACAATTTCTTCACATTGTGGCCAGGCCTCTTTGCGGGTCTCGTCACCATCTTTCTTTTCCAAACTTGCCAATCATTCCTCAAACGCAACACAAACTTTACAATTACATCAATTCGCCCCACAACACTCCTCCCTGTTTCGATGTAAATCGCCTTAAGCGATTTCGACCTGTCGTGGTTAGTTGACGTTTGATCGCATGAGAGCATTTAGCTCGTTTTTTTCGGCAATTTTCTTTCGACGGTTTGTCTCTTTCCCACTACTACGCTGCGGCCAACTACACAAAGAAATAAACAAAGAAAATGTTAACAATATTATCACAAATGTTACGGCACAAAGCAATGAGCAAATTAAAACTAGTATTTTATACCGAGAACTTTAAAAATTTTAGAGATTTGAAAAAGAAAAGATTCTAGTGGAAAAAACAATAAACTAGTGAAAGAAAAGAAATGCGTTTAGCATCGTGATACTCATCTTTTCTCGAATCATTTCCACGGGAATCCGCAACCTTTCGGCAAAACTTTCGTCAGAGTTTTGCTCGTTTTCAGAATACCAGATGGAGGTATCTGTATTCCTTGGCTTGTAGTCGGTGCTCATGGGGCTAGGGCTCGTTGTGCGGCTCCCAACGATGTTCGTATTCCGATGACTGACAGTTGAGTTGTGGCGGTTGTGGTTATGGCGATGATTGGAGCCAGCATCATTTGGTATTTCGGAGGCACAGCCGGTTTGGTCAGCGTTATCGCATCTTTACGTTTCTTTTCCTCATCTCTTTTATCCATTTCCATTTGGTACTCGCGATGGATTTCTCGAATGATGGCTTTTCTTTCTTCGGTAGCTGGATAATTTGGAGCTCTCATATCAGTCAAACATTGCAAAATGTATCGTAGAGCCATTGAGTATGAATTATCAGTCCTTTTATAGTCACATGCTTGGCTTGCATGGAATAGGAACAGTGTAAACTGTGTTATGACGATAGCATTTTTGACGCCATAGTATTTGTAATAATCGCACATCCAGCTTAGGAGAACTGCAGTGAGTTCTTCCGTACAATGTGGATCTCGACGCAAGTATCGTGCTTGAAAATAGTCAGGGAAATCCTGAGCTATTTGCTGCGAAGCCGTGGTGGCTTGTCGTAAAATCGTGAGATCGAAATTCAAATGAGCGTGTATGATAAATGACTTCATCAGTAGTCCGTGGTTGAATTTGGGCCGTTATAGGCGCAGTAGGTACGCTAGGGTACTGTTGTTCGGGTGGCGTGCATTGTTTGCCGAATCGGTGATGTGGTATTTTATATTCTCGAATGATTCACTGTGGTTTTTGTTGATCGCTAGCCACTTCGGCTTGTTGCGACATTGTCGGTTTGTCAATCATTTGTACAGAGTCAGCCGTTGGAGGCTGTTGACCCTCTAATTCTTCTTTTCGCAACTGATCTCGTTTTAAAGCGCTAGCCCATTCGATTCTTTTTTGATGATCTTTCGAATCACTGGGATGTTCTCCCCAATAGTTGCGATCATGATGGTATTTTCTCGGGCATTCGTTTGACGCGTATTCACCATGACGATATTTTCGGCTATCGTAATTGTCACCTTCTTTTCGTGCAGTAGACCGTGAAGGTCGTTCTCATGTTCACGAATCAGTTCCTTTTTGTTCTCTAGTTGGCATATCTTCTCGCGAATCACAACATTTTTTTGATGGTGGCACATAATTCAGATCTTCTGGATGAGATTCCATCACGTTTGGTCTTCGGAATAACGAAAATTGATATGCTCTAATGTCGCGAATCGGTTCGCCATGTTCGTCGCATAATCCATCTTTTTTAACCTCAAAAACAGGAGTCCTGCTGTCTGTACTGACAGGCGTAGAGGTGTCTACCTCGTGTTTTTTCGGTATTTTATATCGCGTAGGAATTATTTGCGGTGGTACCATTTTCAAATTGTTGATTCTGTTTGAGAGATGTCTCTTAGTGACGAAGTTTTTACCAACGTGCCTTTTTCTCGATACTCTTCTCCTTCATCCCAATCTATGTCCTACTGACTGTACAATAGATTTTTCGATAATGGTGTTAATGAGGATGTAGTTTTAGCTGTTGTCATCGGCGCAGTAGTATCAGTTTTCCATACGTCATCTTCTTCGCTATCGATCTGTATGATATCGGTTTCGGTAGGGATTTCTGTTTTTACCGTGAATGATTCTTCAGAGGTTTCTTTTATCAAGGATTCGACAGCCATTGCCATTTCCTTATCAGATTCGGTTTCCTCGGAAGTTTGTGTAGGAGCCTGGGTAGGCGTTTTTGTTGGACTCTCTCCCGTTAACATAGTGCACGGATGCACGGGTAGATTCGAACTCATTGTCAAGATGTTGTTAGGCGGAAAACAAATGAGTTCTTGGCATTTTCGAGACGTCGAGATCGGTGAGTTGTACGAAAAATAGTTATAAGGGTTTTCCTTATACTTCTTTTTCGTCACTTAATCGGTTTTGTTAGAGACAGGAAAACTGTCGTTAGGGAATATGATTGGTCGCAAGAAGTATCGGTTTGCGTACACCAGTCATTTGTTATCGCTACGATTCTTTTTGTTGATGGGTATACGACTAGCCCATTCGACCTATTCTAATTCGAACGTACGGTCGCGCTTTACCCAGTTTTGTTCACATATGAGATCGATATTGATCCTATCGCTTTTCGATAATATTTTTGGAATCTCGTTTTTAATTATTGCTCGCAATTCCATTTCGGAATGTGGGGAGCAAACGTGTGCGACTAACGGCATAGTTCCTCGGATGGCTTTCATCCATTCCTTATGGTTAGGAACTGAGTATAGCGGCGTTAAAGCCAGCGTTTCTGCGATTTGATGATCGAATTTTATTTCGTATATCGGTCAAGTTTCGGGAGGGCTGTAGGTTGAGAACGGATCGTTTACGACTAGACAGAAATTCGTTTGCTTGACTTTGTCACTCATAACCATATTTTGATCTATTTTGGACAGAAATAGAAGCGAAATGGGAGCTCCGACAGCATGATGAATGCTGGTTATGTCGTTAGAGCGTAGAGCTCTGTCTATAAGACCGGCACATATAGCGGCATCATAGTATGGTTTGATTTTTCCGTCATCTGTCAAAGATAACATGTTTTGCTTGCTACCCTTTATTGACGGTAGTTTAAAAGGGTGCATTTTTTGACCTAATGATTTAGTGGAGTGTTCCACGTTCGGGTAATTATACAAGCAGTAGCGCATGTTCGGAACCTTATAATCATAAAATATGATTCAGTCCAATGCCAAAATTTTGTCACACATGATCACATGCAACATGCTTTTCGAGAGCGTCGGGTCTATGACGCCGAATGCGCCTTTTTTGTCACCGTCGTGATGGAAGTTCGCGTTATCGTATAGGTTTTGCGTCGCGATATGTATAAATTCGGGCAGTAGAAAATTGTGAGGAAAGATTTGTATGTTATCCTATACGCTATGGACCAAACCGTAGCACCCATATGCTAGGAACATCAAAATCGGGTAGTACGCGTCCAATATCCAGTAGGTTAGGACCTGCTCGTCGGGTTTGCCAGCTTGGGCGATTCGGTCATTCGCTTGAGGGAAATACAGCGTAAAATGCTCTACGTCCAGTGCAAATGCATCGGCAACTATTCCTTTTAGTTTTTTGTTTTCCTGACAAAGGCCTATGAGACGTGCCCTTTCCCATTTTTTAGGTGAATGTTCGATGTTTTCCAGTATGATTTGGATATCGACCAAGATACTGGGAGCAAGCACGTTAGAGTGCATTTTGCGAGTGTCGGGTGAATAAAATTCGCATCCGTGCATGTCTTTCAAACATTTCCAGTCGTCGGCCTGATCGAAACTGATGATGATGGTTTTAGGAGGAGCTTATACAAATTTGTAGAATGCTGTCCAATTGTCGGGAGTAGCTGCTAGGGCATCAAACATAATTGTATGTCCAGTTGGGAATCCCAACTGAAGGAACTGAGCGACGTGAGTCCCTTTTTGGTTTAGTATATTCATTTTGGTCTTCTTATGAATATACAACTGATTCGTCGAAATCTTTTTGACGTCGAAACCGACCAATACATGGCCTCGAAAATTTGGTTTCGAATGCACCCTCAATGCGCCTTTAAATTGGCCGCTTTCGACGTATGTGGGGTCGCACAGGACGTTGAGGGGCCTGGCCTAAACCATTTGGAACCATCGCTTGAACTCTGCAATTCTTATCATGCGTTTTATGTTGTATTCTATAAGATATCACAAAATTTTGATTAACTTCTGTTAGATTTAGTTTTGCATGGAAACATCAATCTTTCGAATCGCGGCGTGCAAATCATCTGGCGAAGTTACATTGACCCAAATTTTATATCGACGGATTGATATTTTTATTCTTCCCAGGGGAAGAGAAACCCGGAGTTTCTAATTTTTAAGACTTTAGTCTAATTGGCAGTGCAGAACTTACCGTCCGCAAAAAAGAATCCATCATCCTGGCGATGTTGTTTCTTTGATACGAAATGTATCTATCTTGATCATTAAAATATTTTCGAAAAATCGGCGGTGGGTTGATCAGCGATGACGTGATTCCTGAACTCTGGGACATTGTCGCCTCTGACCCGCTGGTCATCTTTCTTTATTTTGAATTTAATTTGTTGGTATCCAGCAATTGATACGATCCGACTGTTCACTAAGCTTTTCGATTTGACAAATGAGAAATTAAAAGCGAAAAATCTTGCTAAAAAGATGAAGGTGTAAAGTGGAAAGTTGTTAACCATGAATTTAAATTTTCATGCACATGGCAAAAAATGTAAAGTTCAGATTGGTTGGACCCGAGGAAGATATTTCTACGGCACGCGCTTTTAGCTTTATTTTCTTTTCTCATGCTACTACTTAGGGAAGGTCAATTTCTTCGAAATGGTCGTGAATATACACAAAACTACGCCACAATATCACACATTTTCTTTCACTCATTCCACACAGAATCCGAATTAGCGCATTGAGCACGTTTTTTAGATATCCAAAACTTTCTACTCATCGCTTTTGCTTACAATTATAAAATAATTACAATTTTATTAGCAAAATTAAAAATTAATGTTAGTCAAAATATAGCGAAAAATTTACAAATTTCAATTTTTTCCAAGTCTCCGAGGACCACTGCCTTCTGACTCTAGAATTGCCGATGCCATGCGAGGCATGTATGATTTTACGTGAGAAAGTGAGACTTTCTGAGATTGTCCAGGACAATCTAAACTATCGATTGTTATGGCGTTTTTCAAAATTTCGAAATTTTTGACCACTACGAAGGGTCCGATATAGTCTTTGTCGATTTTAGTTGCTTTTTTGTTGTTAATCAACAGTATGAGATTGTTTAGATCGTATTTCTGCTCTTTCGCTTTCTTATCGAAGTATCATTTATGTGATTCGGACGTGTTTTTCAAGTTTTCCGAAACTTCATTATATAAGGTTAGTTACGCTCACATGAAAATATACTGATACGTGTCATGGTTTAGCAGCATACCTGTACTTGGGGGGGTTGGGGTGGCAAACCCAGTACCCAAAATCATTTACCCCCCCCCCCAACCTCCCCCCCAGTTGGGAAAAAATTTACCAAAAAGTGTATGTTTTTTGGCATTTTTTGGGAAAAATTTCGACTTTTTTTCTACCCCCCCCCCCCAACTGGTCCGAGGTCTTACAGGTATGTTTAGTGGTAACGTAAGACTTTTTGGGCAGTCAAAATTAATAGCCATTCTGGGTTCCTATCCTCGCAAAAGTCGAAACAGAGAAAAGTGAGTAGCTGTGTGAGGAATAGCATTATAGGCGAATGTCGCGAAAGGTAAATATGGTTCCCAATTGTTGGGATCTTCAGCGGTTAATTTTTTGAGTTGCGAAATTAGCCTTTGATTGAATCTTTCGACCATTCCATTACATTGCCGGCGATACGCAGTGGTGTTGATTTTCTGAACTCTTAGAAGTTTCGCGATGTCTTCCATTAAGTTTGAAGTGAATCCTGAACACTGATCTGATAGTAAATGTTTCGGGCTGCCGTGAACCAAAACTACGTTGTTTACAAAACTTTCGACTATAGTAGCTGCTTTTTGATCCGGAATCAAATGAGCACTTACCCATTTAGTGAAATAGTCTTGAAATACAATGACGTATGATCTTTTCTCACCGAGAGGGGAAATGTTTACTATGTCGGTTGCGACGATTTCAAATTGATATTTTGGTTGTATTGGCATCAACGGAGGTGGTTTCGGCAACTGTGAAGTTGTTTGTTGACATGTTCTGCATGTTTTGATCCACTTTATTATCAATCTTCTATTTTCGGCCACCAGAAATGCTGGCGAATCATCCCTGTAGTGCGTCTATGGCCTTGATGGCTTAAAATCTTCGCACCATGGAATTGATACAAAACGCTTTCAATCAAAGTAGTCGGAACCACTATCGCGGAAGCTGTATCAGCTTGTTTTGACGTTCGGTATACTATTTCGTTTTCGGTATGAAAAGCAGATACGATTGTAGAAATTTGCTTTTGTTCCAGGATTTTTACCAATCTCACGATGTATGGATCTTTTCTTTGAGCTTCTCTGATTTCTTCTGGTGATTCTATAGTTACTAGCCGTTTCTCAGGTTGTTGGAAATCTTCTTCGAAGGTTGGCACTTCATTCTGAGATACGAGTTTGCTTCTTTCTTCTTTTTGCGTCAATGACCTTGTTATGGCTGCAGTGACAGTCTTTTTCTGTTCCCGGAATGTTGGTCTGAATATTTCATTCGTTACTTCTTTGCTAGTCATTGACTTCACTTTAGCGCGAGGCTCGTTTCGTGATAGAAAATCAGCGCAAGCGTTTTCTTTGCCTTTCACATATTCAACGCGATAGTCATAGTCTTGAAGCTTTATTGCAAAGTTTTGAAGTTGCGAATTTCGATGTTTTTCTTCTTTGATCTATTGTAAGGGTTTATGATCAGTTCTGACTGTTACTTTTTGACCATAGACATAGTGTCTGTACCAACGGAAAGCTTCTACTATTGCGAGACATTCGCGCTCAGTCCTGCTGTAGCGGGTTTCTACGTCAGAAAGAACTCTACTATTGTAAGCAATGACCCATTGATCATTTTCATTTTCTTGATACAAAATTGCACTGATAGCAGTTGTGCTAGCATCAAATTGGATGATGAATTTCGATTTTTTGTCATTATAGACAGGATATCCCAAAAAAGGAGTTGAGGTTAGAGATGTTTTAATCTCATTAAATGCTGTACGATGTTCTTCGCTTATCTCATATTTCATGTTTTTTTGTA
Organism: Romanomermis culicivorax; assembly: GCA_963922205.1. NCBI lineage: Eukaryota > Metazoa > Nematoda > Enoplea > Mermithida > Mermithidae > Romanomermis > Romanomermis culicivorax. The sequence continues at coordinate 258,208 of CAWUHX010000292.1, forward strand.
ATAGTTGATAGAGCAGTCGTGAAAGAGTGGCAAGATTCAGTATGAATCGTCTACACCATTGAACAAGGCCCAAAAAACTTTGGAGATCTTTTACGGTTTTAGGCATTTCATAGTTTACAATCGCAGAGACCTTTTCCGGATCAGGCGAGATTCCATTTTCGCTTAGCAAGTGACCAAGAAATTTTACTTGTTTCGGTACAAAATCGCATTTATCAGGTCTTAACGTTAGATTCACGTCACGAAGAGCATCAAAGATCAGTTGGATATGTGCTAAATGATCGTTATACATTTGCGAAAAAACTATGATATCATCGATATAGACCAAACAGATTTTCCAGATATATGGATGCAGGATCCATTCCATTAGTCTTCGGAATTCAGCAGGAGCATTTTTCAAACCAAATGGTAGAACTTTGAATCCAAATAAGCCTTCTTGACTAACGAAAGTAGTTTTATCGCGTGGAGGGATGTCTAAAGGGATCTGCCAGTACCCTGCTTTTAAATCTAGAGTTGAGAAAAATCCCGCATTACCTAAAGCATCTAGATAGTCATTGATTCACCGAATCGAAAATTTATCGCTAGGTGTAACTTCATTTATACCTGTATAATCGACTACGGGTTGCCAACTTCCATCTTTTTTGGTTACCAGAAACATAGGCGCAGCCCACGGTGATCGCAAAGGTTCTATGAGGCCTTTTTCTAGCATTTCTTGAATTTTCTGACGAACCATTGGTCTTTGTTCAATCAGTGCACGATAGTAGTGTTTTGCGACTGGTTTTGAATCACGGGTGTCTATAGAGACCGTTAACTCCTGAGTGAGAGTAGGCTGATCTCCAGGGAGACTGAAAACATCGTGATATTGCTTGAAGACTTCGATAGTGATTTTTCTATCTTCATCGTCCATATTTGACTTTTCGGTCATTTTTTCGAGAGTGAGTGGAAGTTTTTCTTCTTCCAACATAGTTGACTGATCTTTAACCAACGTGGCTGGTTCATAGTCTTCTTCATGATCGCTTAGCGACGCGACGGTCATTTTCGATCCTTAGAGTTTGAATTTAACCTCAGCGATGAGCTGGTTAGGTTGCAGATGAATACCGTTCACACTATTATTGATGAATAATAGTGGACATTTGCCTTCTGTTATGTTGATTATCGTCAGTTCGATCGGGTGTTCACAGTTTTCTTTTCCGAAGTCCACAGGTTGAACTATAAAGCTTTTGAAGCTTTCGTTTGTGAAGGGGAAGATTTTCCCGTTAAGCCACATTTGACAATTCGGTTCTACCTAGCATGATGAGATATTCGAAATCGGTAGTGATCTGTGGATTTTCACGATTTGCGTTTGACTTTGTCCCGTAGAAGTATTTGAAAATACTTCATTGTAGGGCGCTTTTTCAATCGGTTTCAAAACTAGGTTTAGTTCTTGTTGAAGGTCTTCGATTCTGATGAAATTTTTGTGAAAGTTATTCAGGGCTCGAACGCTCGGATGCACTAGGAAATCCGTTCCAAGGAGGCATTGCTCTCCTGCCGTAGATAGAATCCAGCATCGTACTAGATGCATTCCAAAAGATGAATTGATTTTGAAGATTATCAGACCTCGGGCATGGATGATAGCACTGTCGGCTACTTTTATCTGCACAGATGTTTCTAACGTATCATAGTCAATCCCCAAAGAGCATTGAGCTAAATATGAGGAAATGACTGAACATTGAGCACCGGTATCTATCAACGCTTTCGTTTTTGTTTTTCTGATTTCGGCATTGATATGAAAAGCTCGTGTAGGAGGGTATAAGCTCAGAAGTTTGATGTCTTTTTGCGAACATTCTTCGATTCGACACATGCTAGATCTGGCAATCCACGGTTCAGTAGGTTTTTCGATTGTGAAATCTGTGATTCCAGGAGCAACAAAAAAATTTGTAGCTTTCGATGTTTCTGTAGGTTCAAGCATATTAGCTGTACTAGTCGTCGGTTTCATCGGAACAAAAGGTTTAGGTGAGTTAAACACAATTTTGGTTTCTGATGGCAAAACTTAATGTGAAGATTTCGGAGAAGTTAGCTGAGTCTGTATAGACTGTGAATTGTTCATCAGATAGTAATAATGCTTTTCCATTATCTTTTCTTGTCGGGATTCGGAATCGCAGAGAGAAATGTTTGCCACATCTCTCTGATAGTTTTGATTATTGCAATTGAAAAATCGGTTATTTGGGTCAAAAGTTTGATTCTGATTGAGCATGTAATTACGCGTATTTCGTTGAAAACGAGGACGCCAATTATGATTATTTTGCCATTGATGATTTGGTTGCTGTTGCCGAGGCTGAGAAGCCTGTGGTTTCAATTGATAGCATTCAGAGCTGTCGTGCTTACACTGACCATGATAGGTGCAATATTTCACCGGTTGTTCACGAGACTGATTTTGTTGGAAGTTACGATTTTGAGAGAAATCACGTATAGGAATGTTTTCTCTATTCTGGAAATTCGGACTCATTGCTTGATGGAATGGCGATCTTCGATTTTTGAAATTATTAGTGTTTTGCGTATTTTCTCGGATTCCGAACTTTTCTAGGACTCGCTTTATGCTTTACTCGAATTCTTTAGTCTTTATTAAAGTCGAATTTTTTTGAAACTGGACGGTATTTCGCTGTCTAGAGTCATCTCGTTTTCGGGATTGAGAGTTATCTCTGAAACGAGGTTTCGAATCATCTTTGAAGGGGGACTGAGCTGGTTGCTCTTCCGACCGATTTTCGAGTTTGTTAACCAGTATAGGTTCTTCTACTCTCACAGTTGTCTGTTTATTCGCTTGCTGGATTTTCTGAACTTTCGTGACGGCTATAGCTAAATCAGTGATTGTTTCTAGAGTACTCGCATTAATCCAGACTGTGAATTTCCAGCATTTTCCAAAGAAAAGTTGTGATAACTTTTCTATGGCGATGCTGAGCGCTTCTGTCATAGTACAGTAGATGTATGTAAGTACTGATTCCGTTCAAGAAAGCTGACGGATCTTCGGTTTCAAATGGAGCGATGGACTGGAGATCGCATTGGAGCGTATCTTGGTCCCAATTCGGTGCATTCATACACATCAGAATCTGTTTCGCTTCATCATAGGATCGGACATCTCGTAAGGTGTTCAGAGCACCATCGCAAGTCAAGCGAGGCAACGTGTGAAGTTTCACATATTCAGACGCATCGAGGCTAAACTCATTTCCGGGCGCGATGAAGAATTTCAATACTTGTTGGTTTCGGGTTGAATTATCTAATTTTTGTGGCGTTATCTTTTTATAGATAGTCTTAATTCTCGTTTCGTCATCGGCAAAAGATCTATGCACCTGAGAAGGTGGGATAGACGGAAAATTTATCTGAGAGTTTAGCACGTTTAGCGCGTTAGAGGGGTCAAACCTTTGTGTCTGGATGATTAGATCATCATCATCGTTGATTATACCACAAAAACTAAGTTGACTTTTTTGGTCGCTAATGGCGTTTTTTGGTTTTGTCGATTTTAGAGACTGAGCGTAAGAGCTCGTAGGTCTCGCGATATTTTCGATTTTGGGAATGTTCGGTTTTGATAGCTCTTCTTTCTGAGCTCTCATTGCTTCGATTTCAGTTTTAAACTCATCGAGAAGTTTTTGTTGTTGAGTCGCGATCGTCACAATTTCGCTTAATGCATTAGTAGCGTAGCCACGAAAATTTATCTTTTTGGCATCACATTTTTGCATTACGTCCGTATACGCGTCATTATCGAAGATTTTTCGAGTATGGGTCTCTTGTTTCGGTTTTAAAAAATTGAATTTTCGATTTTCGACAATTTTTGGAGATGACGATCGTGAAGTTTTTTGCATTTTTAGCGGAGCCGACGTTTCCGGTAAATCGGAATTACGCTTATCTGCTTCGTAGAGAAGCGGTAGATTTGCCTTTTCGCAATTGAAATTTTCAGTTTCTCGATCATCGGGATTTGCTAGTTTCTTGTAGAAACCTTTTTTGTAACCTAGCACAGTAGAGTGAGGTATGCGGTTTTCCTCCATTTTTTGGATTTTCTATTTTTTGCAAATTTCAGCGTTTCCCCAACCTTTAAACGAGCTGGTACGGACACCAAAATGTTGTGCATGAAAAATAAAACGACGACGAAAATTAAGCTGTGTAGCTTGACAAGTTATCGCGCGTTTTAATAAGAGATGTACAGAACGTAGAAGAGCGTGCGGAACACTCGGAGTGTTAGACGAATTTACGCGACAATAATTGTACGCAGGAGATTGACGGGCTCGTAGAGAGCGCTGTGTCAATTTATCCAGGGATCTTCGCTCAGGTTGTCAAAGGTTTTTGGATGCTGAAACTCGGGCCATGCTATCTTAACCAATTCGGAGTTTCACCCGCTTACTCAAACTATTTTCCAAATAGTTTGACTCAACCTATACCATACACTCAAAACACAATTTACTTATGTACAAATCGCCGCCTCAAACTCTCCAGACAAACAGAAAAACACAACCGTCTGGCTACAGTACTAACGATCTCAATTGAAAAACATTTTCACAATTTCTTCACATTGTAGCCACGCCTCTTTGCAGGTCTCGTCACGATCTTTCTCTTCCAAACTTGCGGATCATTTCTCCAATGCAACACAAACTTTACAATTACGTCAGTTCGCCCCACAACATTTCCAATCCTATGGCTAGCCATATGGTAGCCCTAGGGACCCCCATACTTATGGTCGGAAAAATAATGAAAAATGTCAATTATTTGATGAAAAATGTCAGTTTTTGAACAAAAAAAGGTCAAAAACATCAATTTTCTCGGCGCTTCGCGCCATAAATACATTTTTTCATCATTTTCAGACAAAATTTACTATTTTTTAAACCATTTTTCGGACTTTTTTCGTCAAAAGTTCGAATTTTTTTTCCCTTCAAAGACCCCTCCCCCCAAAGTTTTGGGAATTACTGACCCCCCGGCCACAAAAAAGTGGCCCAACCCCCCAGACTTCAGGGCTCCGTTACATGTATGGAATGCTTATTCGATTTTCTTTCTATTGGAGGTCGAAATTCATGTTTTTGGGCCGCGTCCGATTCGCCCCTTCACACTAATGAACCGCATCAGCTTATCCTGCACCAAAAAACGTGCTAAAGCCCTAACGTCGTGGAGTTGTTACATGTATGCTCGATGAAATAGTTCTGGCATGGCAAACTATTTAAAAATTTTGATAATGGATTTACCGACGTCAATTAATTCTTATCTTAAGCATGTGATTATCTCACATTATTCAAAACTCACTAGCAGAGCAGTGTCAAAAAATGTTCTAAAGCGTCGCGAAAAACCGATAATCCTCCTAATATTCGATCGACGACGTCAAATTAAGCCTAAAAAATTCTGTGATTGAACTGCTCACCAATATTCTTAAAAAAATCGACGAGATCTTATCAAATGTCAACGAAAATCATCAATGTGATCACAGAAAAATGCTTTTTTTCTGCCTTTTAAAAACCGAAAAAACCAAAACATTAGAGCAGCGCACTGCCGCTTAAAACAAAATGTAAATTGAAGTTTGGGTCCGAAGGCCCGCAAAAATGCGGTCAACCAATCGGAAAACACAAAAGACCGCCCACCGGTCAATCGCAAGTCATCAAGTGACTAGGATTTTCAGCCAATCAAATCAACAAATTGAAAAAACCGATAGAATTCACCTACATTATTTGAAAAAACCGATAAATTTTTTGAAAAACTTGATAATTTTTTGAAAAACGATAAAATTTTGAAAAATTCGATGATTTACGGAAAACTGTATCGGGTTTTTTTAAAAAATTTAGTTGAAAATCGAATGTTAGTACTTTACTTACTTTCAGCATTTTCGCGTTACAAGCATTTAAAAAAAGCAGACTATATATACATAAAGTATGAATACTCGAGCAATGTGCTAATATATTTGCAATCATCTCTAGATAATGCCGCCAACAAACCATAAAACCAAGAACAGCAGTCATTTTACATAAACCGGGTTAAAACGACCGAAATCAAATCCGTTTTGGACTGAAAAAGCCAGTAAAATTCAGAAATTCGCCAACTAACCAAAATTGAGATTTTTCGACTCGCAAGAACTTCTGTCAATCCATCAAATTGATTTTAGAATTTTGTCGGATTTTTTTTCCATTACAGTGCACACATTCCGACAGTTTAATCTTAGCTGCTGTATATTTTTCAACTAATTATGTTTAAACTTGTAAACAACTGTTTTTTGCTCCAACTTTTTTCTGCAAGGTAAATCGCCAAGATTTTTCCAAATAAGACAGATTATTTTAAAAAAGGTCCTGCTCAAAAAAGCTATATCTCGAGCAGACATGCACGGCAAGAATTTTCCAGGGGGAGGGTTCGTGGACTTTTTTCCCTGGGGGGGGGGTAGGGGCTGGGTGAGCAAAAAAACAAAAAAAGTTCTGCAAGCCTGTTTTTCATACAAAATATGCACAAAAATCATGAAAAAAGGTGTCTTGGAAAAAGTTCAGGGGGTGGTCTTTGACGATTTTTTTGACCAGGGGGGTGGCCGGGGTCTCAGGTATGGGGGGCTTACCCCCCTACGTGCATGTATGATCTCGAGGTGGGTTTCGGGCCCTGTTTTATTAATTCTTTGCATGAATGACATTCCTCTGAAAGACAGCATCAACATTAAAATGTTTATCCTTGCTGATGATGTAAAGATCTTTACAGTAAAAATAATTTGAAGTATCTACAAACATAATACTCTCTAAATCTAGTGGTCAAATGATCAATAAAATTTCAACTAAATCTGCCATCAACTGCGTTTCAGCAGTACCAATTTGAAATATCGACACAGGATTAATGATGAGCTCCTGCTCAAAACAGACAATTGAATCAAGGATTTGGGTGTAATATCAGAAAATTCGAAATTAAATTAAATATCAGCACAATAGTAAAACATACTCTCTCTGGTAATACTGCTGCATTTGATGTTGTTATACTTATTCTGAAACGCATTTTGCAGTGCATTGTTACCACATAGGAAATTCTCAAAATCAAAGAAAATAAAATTTCCTGAAATTCCTTCTAATTCCGTCATGTAAGAAGAAACAAATGTTATACAAAGCATCTCTCGTAAGGGTATCAGCTTTAATATTTCTTCGACCTCAACAATAAATTCCACGCCGTTACTAGCTTTCGGTACATTGAAATTGTAATTGAAAGTAAGTTTTCAAAATGTTTTCTTGATATTAATCAATGACAAGGGTTCAACAAGGTACTGAACTTCACAAGAACTACACCATAGCCAAACCCAGATAATAATGACAATGCTAATCGGCGCGATGCGCCGAAAAAATTTAGAGATTTTCATCTTCTGAGACGAAAACTTGGCTTATCATTCAATAATTCGGGATAATTTTCCAATAAGAAACTACACTACCGGCCGAAATTAACCCTCTATGCCGGACGCCTCCGAAACACGATCAGCACAATTTGTGCTCCCGAAAAAGACGCGTTCGGCACAATTTTCGAGGGTTAGTCTCGCCCGGTACTGTACATTTTTTGAGATTACATTTTTTTGACAATTTTTGAGGTTTAGTTTCGCCCGGTGTTGTACATCATAACAATCTTAATCGAAATTCCCTGACTTTTCCAGGTTTTCCAGTTCATTTTTTCCCCCGACTTTTGCAGCTTTTCCAGGTTAGGTGGACATTCTGTATTATAAATGTTTTTTTTATCAATCAAACATTACGACAAGTTCGTATAAGTCAACTTTTTCGCGATAAAATCGAATAATGAACTTTTTAGAGCATCGCCGTTTCCGAGGTTAAAACACATTGCTGAATATTCTTCTAATAAAATCATCATTTGACCTACAAACAAGTGCTGAGTGTAATAATCAAACATAAATCGAAAGAATTTCGTGCAATTACCAACGCAAACATCTTTTGCGGCCAATATTTCGTACACTCGAAAAAACTTGTCCATTAGGTCGTAATCTCCGAATGTGAAATACACTAAGTTTCGACCACTTTCAGTGGCCGCAAGAAGTTGTATGATACCTTGGGAAATAAATTACATTTGGAAAACTTATTATGATACAATGTCAAGCTGACAAGAAAAGGAGGGAAACCTCATATATTTTATTTTACTATTTACTGGCATATTTAAATAATACAGTTATAATTCACTGCCTCATGCGCTTTCTGAAGTAATGAATTTTTCGCATTCAACACCATCAAATCTGAAAAGAATTTATACCTATTTCTACTGTGGTGACTCAAAAAGTAATGATTAAAAGTACACTACATCTACGTAAAACATAAAGCCATCGTTTTCCGATGCTTGCATGAACATAATCAACTGTTATCAAACGTTGCGTTCCAGGAAATTTTCGCTCCATCTACTTACAGATTAAGTTGAAGTTTAAATATGTTCTGTTTCGAAAACCAAATGACAGTTGAAATATCAATATTACTCACAAAAATGATCAAGAATTATGTTTCAATCACGGATCACTATTCCTCGAAAGACATTACGTTTTTCTCAAATTTTGGAGAGGCCAAATGCACGGATTAGGTTTGTTGCTCACTTTTCAACTCTAAATTTCCGCCAAACGCTCCACAGCCCCAATTTCCTGTAGCGATTGGCGACGGAAAGCTTTCGTCAGTCGAAAATCCGCAAAATGCCAAAAATTAACGAGCATTCTTCAAACGAATTTCAATTTAACAGGTAATATTATTACTTTATTTAGTTCTCTTTTGATGCACTGAGTTGAGAACTGGACTAACGAATTTTTGTAGTAAGGTAAAGCGTCTATGGCTACAATTTCCGTTTGCCTGCGACCAACTGGATCCCTAAAAGACGCATTTTCTTAAATAACTATTTCCGTGATATGAAATCTGAGCAACGCTATTTTTTTCTTCAAACGCTCCTAACAAATAACACTTGAAGACAAGTAATATTTCATATTTCTGTAATTTTCTGCTGAACTACATGTCGTACAGAACTGAAAATTTGCGAGATAACTCAACTAACGCTAAACAATTCTTATGCAAAACATCTAACCATAAAAAATCGTACAAACGATTGTGGAGCAGTGTTTTTTTTGCAGGAGGCAAATGAAAATTTTTTGGGGCAAACGAAACTGAGGTGTCATTTGTACATGTACAAACGTCTCTTTCTCCATTTAGGGAGGAAAATTTTGGGGATAAGGTACACAAAATATGCATTTTAAAAGTTCATAATCTGAAAATTTTCCGGCGCTTCGAGCCGGTTTTAAGTCCAACGATCATTAATATGTATTACGTAGCTGAGACGCGGCTTTCAGAATAGCTATCTTCACCTATGTATCATTTAATGTATAATAGTTTTCATCATCTCAAACGTATTATCTCATATTTTAAGTAGTAATCTCAAATATTTTATCTTGATATTTGATAAAGATTCAGTTTTCCCTTGAAACATTTTTTGAGAAAGATCAATACGTCAAATCCTGTTTTTTTTGAAGCAATTATTCCTTTCTCAACGTTAAATCAGTTCGGAAGCTTCATGTAAGTAGTTTTCAGAAATTTCTAATCTTCCACTTATATCTTTTCAGCCAAGTTCACGAGAGTTAACGAATAAATTACTAGTTTTAAAATTTTTCAAATAATAAAATTCTAAACATTGCGACTTTTGAACACAGAATTCGAATCTAATTCTTGAAATAAATGTTTGGAAAATTGATTTTTCAGCATCGCCGAATGTCAATAAACAAAAAAATTTTCCGACGCTTCGGAAAGATTAACATCTTTTTTGGGCTTTCAGTGGTCATCATAGAGGACTTGACCATCGATTTATCATCTAATGCAAATTCGTTATGCTATTGGATAGTTTTCTAGAAAATTTGTTCCACAATGCTTGTAAATTAGACATGAAACTCGGAAATTTCAATTTTTTGCTCAATTTTCATGATTTTTTTCGTAAATATAAATTTGAAAATCACACTGATTTGGTTATTAGTCGATGGCCATGACGTAGAGGAACACAGGTTTCTTATTTATACCTATTTTGGCTTTGTACAAATTGTACAAATGAAATATTGGCTGCCGTTTGTACATGTGCAAATGGGTCATGTACAAAAAAAACCTGGTGTGGAGACATTACTTATTCAAGTCATTTCATAATTCCCATTTCACAAAAAACAACACCAATTGCCTTTATCAGTTGCAATGACAATTTCCACATACCACAAATTTAACTTGTTGATCTATTTCCAGTAAAAAATGCCGTTAATCACATTAGTTCTATACCCAGCAAAAATATCCACTGGTTCGTATTTTCAGGGGCGGCTAACCTGGACCCACTAGCATCCACGTAAGAGTTCAAGACTAAGCATGTCCTTTATGCCGTTATATTTGTGTTTTTATTTATTCATATTTATATTTTTAGTTCATATTTTACGTTTCATTTTGTTATCTGATTTTTTTCCGTCATAAATTTCGTCATATCATGTCACAATCGTTGATGACTACAATCCTGAAAATGCTCTAGACTCCTGCGATTCCTGATTCCTTAACGGAGCATTATTGTATTATTTATAAAATACCAGTATTTTTAAATATGACAAAAATAAGCAGCTACTGTCGTCAAAATCGTTCAAACAGTGTCTTTGCTGTTTTCCAATTTTATTACTTAAAAAAGACTACGGATTACATGGGGGTAACACTGACAAAATAACCACTAACTGTGGTAACAATTGCTTTTCCAGAAATACGCGTGGAGTATACATGAAATTGAGCCTCATAATTCACGAGATTTAAGGATTCTTAGAACACAAATACTATTTTTTTGAGCCATTTTTCCGACTCCAGAGACAAAGATTCAGAATTTTCCTTCAATGAGCCACCTAAATTTTGAGCTACTTATGACAGATTAAACAAAAACCCGGGCTGACCGCTCGGACCTCCGTGCTGCGCTAAACGTATGATGCATAGTCATATGCTACGGGATCATCTCAAAATCATTCAAGCAGTATCAGTCATTCTAAAGTGTTTCATCCTGCGACGCTATACTTTGGACAGATGAAAAAGTACCCTTGCCACAATATAGCGTACTGATCTATCCGAATATGACCGTATTAAGTGTTGAAAATTTTGATCTAATAATATTGAAAAATTCCAAACTGAATGTGGACAGGAATCTACTCCTTCATTTATGGAACAAAAAAAAACATTCACAAGAATACGTGAACATCAAAAGGCAATATTTTAAATGATGTTTTTGACAGATCACAACGAGGTTTATCGTGTGATGCCAAATTTACTGCGTTTTGGAACAAAAAGACTACCTCTCGCCTTGCCGAGACGGCGAAGTCATATCCGATAATGATCAGTCTTGAGACAGCTCCGACACATAAATATACATTAAGAAGGTCAGATAGGCAGGCGACGGTATGCTGTGGCTTTTTTCATTTCGATTAATCGATATTTAACAAAATTTACTATTTTTAAATATGCCTCAATAAGTACTTTAAAACGCAGTTGTCATGATTTCACCAAACTGATGCCTAAATTTATCGGGAATAGCTACATAATTGATGATTATGCTGAAAAATTCTTCGGTAAACTATTTTCAAGATTCTAGGTGGGGGTAATACACTCTTTAGGGTCACTTCGTATAAAATGATCAAGTTTTGGAGAATCGCCCCATGCGACCATCTCAAATTTCACTGAAATTTTATGTGAAGGACCCTGCATGTCCCAAACGATCATTCCCAAAATATTAGCTCCTGATGTGCAATATTCGTAGAACTAGGGTCGCATGATTAATCCCATACCAAAACCTGTAACAGTACGCATATGAGATCGGGTCGATTTCGGATCATCATAATTCTGTGGTATTTTGTTTACACTTTTTCAAAGCAAAGTTTAGTTTTTCAAAGTGTTTAAATATTTTGTCATTTTTAAAACACTTTACACTTCTTGGGTGCAGTATTTAAAATGTGTGATTGATTTCATTGGAAAGACAATGTTCCAAACTATAATAAAACGAATTTATAGCTTTTTCGAAAAATACCACAGAATTATGATGATCCGAAATCGACCCAAACTCACATGCGTACTGTAGCAAGTTTTGGTATGGGGTCAATCAGGTAACCCTAGCTTAACGAATATTGCACATCAGGAGCTAATATTTTGGGAATGTTCATCAGGGACTTGCGGGATCCTTCACATAAAATTTTAACAAAATCTGAGATGGTCGCGCGACCTCTTGATTACTTGACATGGAATGACCCTTTATCCTTCAAGAGCCAATGTATGCTCTGGCGTATTCCGAGAAGCATTCTAGCAAAAAAATCATAAAAGCAAACCTGTTTGTAATATCTCTATGGTCAGATAGAAAATGCAAACTATCTCCGTAACCCGCGTAATTACTATAGCGTTCACACCCTTAAAATATAAATAGGAATTACAAAGCATGAGCACGAACAGGGGTGTGGAAGAAAAATCTACCATTTTCGCTTCGTGGTTTCAAGTCGCAATGGAAATTTTTTTGTCAGACCCGATTCAAATGCCGAATACTTCTCACCTGTTATAATTATTGCCTCATTGGACTTCATTTTCTCCATGAATAGCATGGACACGAGAAGCTCGGGATTGATAAGAAATCTGATCTCTTCTTGGACTGCACCATAATTTAAAACACCACCACCGATGAATTTATTCGCGAAATCAACCTACACGTTTGTACGAAAGTTAAATTTACAAAGTTGTATTGAAATAGTTTCCTTAAACAAACAAAATCTTTTTTCACACGTTTGAGAATAACCACAAGAAAATCCAAATCACTGTATAAGTGAGTTTTTCGAATTTTTATTTCAATTTTTTAGGCGGGGAAATTCTTTGTACTTGTTTTAAGTTTATAGAAATTATAAAATCAATAATTTTACTATTTTGGAGTAATAGTGGATTCTGCGGAAAGACATGGCAAATTGAAGGTGTGATAAATCATTCCCGTACAAATTAAAGTTCCTCTCAAAAGTTAACCAAGATAAGCTTTTACTCAAACATATCGAAAAATTCACAAAGGCGCTAGCACATTATATGTAAAAAAGTAGTCTCGCCCGAAGAATTACAACGTCAAATAAAGAATGGGAATGGCTAGACGACTCAAAAGTAAACGACTATAATCGATTCCAATTAAAGATCGATTATAGTAGTCGGAGATTAAACGTCAGTTATAATCAACGAATAAATTTTTTTAGTAAGCTTGTCGGCCGATTAAACGTGTCTGCCTACCACCGATTTGGACCGAACTGCAGCGCAAATAACTGAGTGCTTACTCGAGAAAACCAAGTTATCGAAGGAAATTTTCAACTGTTCTGTTTGCCATTCGCTGACGAAAAAATTCTTTCACTGACTACAGTAAATATGCTTGCTCGTTTTTTTCGTATTGTTATTACTTCCTTAGGATTGTTGCATCGATTATTTCGAAACATATATGCAATTGGGGAGAAGTGCCGAAGGAAACCCCCAGAAATAGTTGGCCATATAGCTAGCCAAAAGGTGATTCCCCACAAGACCAATCATATGGTTACCGATATGCTGACCACAGATTTGAAAAATGGTCATTTTTGGAATCAAAGAGCCATTTTCTTGGCGCTTCGCGCTATAAACTCACTTTAATACAGTCTTCTAGACAATAATTATTATTTTTTGAACCACTTCCTGACTTTTTCGGTGAAACAATCGAAATTCTTTTCTTCTTCAAGAACCGTCCCCCTTAAAATTTTGGCCGACCCGCCACCCCAAAAACGTCGCTTGAATATTCGGCTAATGTATTGAAGTACGAGTTAGATACAGACATTCACGGCAAGAATTTTTCGTGGGAAGGGTCCTCAGACTTTTTATCGATGCGTAGGATAGACGCAAACAAAAAAAAAACAGAAAAAGTTCCGCAAGCATGTTTTTAATACAAAATATGCATAAAAATCATCAAAAAAGCTGTCTTGGAAAAACTTCAAGGGGTGTTTGACTATTTTTTCAGGCCAGAGAGGGTGCCCAGGGTTTCAGGTATAGGAGGGTTTACTCCCTATCTCTTTATGTGAGTGTATGGTTGGACATGGTTAGAATGCCCGGGCGATTATACTTTTAATCGTGGATTGTATAATTCTAATCCGCGATTACGTAATCGTTCTTATATTGGCCGACGAGCATACCGATTATTTTAACCGCTGATTACATTTTAATCGACGGTTACATAATCGGCGATTAAACGTAATCGTCTATCATTTTAATCGGCCAACGAGCATACCACCCTAAGGATTATATTACTGTTCATTGTAAAGTATAAGTTCTGTGCACACATATTGTAATTGGTACCTGAAGCATACCGATTCCAAAATCTTCTATTGTCCCCTCAGCAGAAACGTGTAATTTACAATTCGATATCTTTCGTTCAGATCGTGACCAATCGGGAAACTGATCTAGGCATTTCCTTTGGAAACTGACGATGCCAGTTGGCTCTAAAAATTGACTACATTTCGAAAAATAATTGCATTAGACCTCGTGCCAGCATTTCAGATGTGACAGAACCCTTGGCGATTTTTCGACAACACCGATGAGTTCATCACGTAACGGAACTTTGATTCGGACACATTTGATAAAATTATTCAAAATGAACTATAAACTCAACATAACTTTGATTCATCAAATGATTCTCAAAAGAAATGTAGGATTTTTGATGATCTTTCATTTATAACATCAAAATTTCTCTCTTATTCTTTACTATTGCAAAACCTCGATTAAAATATTAACTATTCTATGCTACAAAAATACCGTTCGAAATCAAACATTTCAAAGTACGCGTAAATCCGTAGTTAATGCTCAAGCCGTTTTTAATACGATGTTCGGAAATTTACTGATTTCTAACGTATATGGAAATATTTCTTCCATATTCCCAGCATTGAAGGAAAGAAAACAGTTTTTCCGACAAAAACTCGAAATCGTCAATCTTATGAATTACAATTAAGTTTACCCGATTCAAATATTCTATTAAAATAATGCATTATAAATTTCAGCTTTTCGACTTTTAGTCGTCCGGAAGCGAATAAAGTGTCGAAGTTTATATGCGGGTAATTGGCATATTCGTGAGAATGCTTTCGACGATAATTTGACGCGTTACGACGAGGAAACGTACAGAAGAAGGCATTAGCTAAAAGGCAACTGATCTGTTTCTGACTTAACACAATAATGCGATTCGTTCCACTTTTGATCAGCGGGATCGGCTTAAAATGATAGAGCTTATTTCATTATTTATTTATAACTTTTTATGTTGATAAAAGTGGAAGATTTTTCCCGGTTCATGGTCAGAATTTTTTGGGTGAGGCGCAAGCGATTTTCCGAAATTATTTTTGGACAGCCGCTTTCGGCGAGCGACGCCAAATTTTTTTTATCAATTTTGATATTGTAGAATGCTGGAATGGATCTTATGTACACACTTATTCCTCTATGAAAGCTTTGAATTTTCGGTCCCGAATGATTTTTCATCGCTTTCAAACACAAAAATTTATGCACATAAAATTTGGTGAGCTGATGAAAGAAAGTAAGCATGCCAACGCTCGCCCTCGTAGTGAGTAATAACAATCAACAGGCGGAACCAACGGAAAATAGGTAGATTTTGACATTTCGGAGGTGCATACCCTCTTTCGATAAGTAATACAAAAAATTACTTGTTAAGTGGGGTGCTATATTCTTGAAGTTGTTTCTAGAATTATTTCTTACTTCAGGGCAAATGTTGGGCAAGGAACACGTCAAATCTATCATTTTCGGTACAACACTGTTGAACAACAGGTCTCGTTCTTCATTATTCAAAACCTGAATTATTTTTATCCACAAATGGCTTATACAAAATAACTCATATTCGAAAATTACCTCATTACAATATTTATGCAAAGCTCTGAAGTTCCACGACTCAGCGAATCTATTATTGTAACTCAATATTGCATCTTCTAAGTCGAACGACGACTTGATTGATTTTCTGAGAGCAGTCTGTATCAAACACCACCGATTTATGACCTCATTATCATCCTAAAATCAATAGAATAATGAACTAGCAATAGATTACGTTTTGGCCTTATCTGACATAAGAAATTGGCAAAATTAATTATGAATTTTTGAAAATGTGAAAAAATGACGGCACTGCACCAGATCAGTGCAAAAGAACGGTATTTTCAAAGTTTTTACAACAAAATTTTTAAGTTACATAACTCCCGACAAAACTTTTACATTAGCCGTAAATTGAGAAACAATATTTTCGTGGTAGAAGTTTCGCGACGAATACTGTAAAATTTTAAAAAAACTAGTTTTAGGTTTACAACTAAATCGTGAGAAAAGTTGGATTTTTCATGTCTGTACATCAACTAAGTTTTGAAAAAGCTTGTTGAGATTAACAATAGACAAAAGGAAAGAAAGTTGTTGAGATTAACAATAGACAAAAGGAAAGAAAGTCTACGTACTTATTTACACACGCACAGACGAGGGAGAAGTTTCGTCCAACGTAAATGCAAGTTACTATTAGTCAACTCAGAAGCTACCCTACTAGCACTTTTTGACTGTAGTCCAGTAACTATTTAAGGATTTTGGCTGTTTAAACTTTCACCGCTTGGGTTTTCTTTGACAAAACCAATTTTGCTACTACGACAAAATCCTATTCTACTCCTCTAAGGCTGACTGACGGTGCATATGTATGTGAACTATATAGACCTTCCTCCCAAACGTCAGGCTTGAATACAATGTCCAATTAAATGATTCCCTTATCGAACTTTTGGCGCTGCGCACGGTCCATAATTTTAAAAAACAAAGATAAGTGCAACCAAAGTCGAGTGCGTGTTCAAGTGATCTTAAAAATGCATCAGGAATCAGGGACAATTAAAATTGATTTTAATACACTTTAAGAACTTTTAGCGGCTTAAATAAAGAATGAACAACTGAAATACAACGCATACATACCGCTGGATACAAATTTCTATCTGAATACGGCAAACGGACGTGATCTTGATCCCACTTATCCACACAACTTGCATTTTTATGGGAATCGGGTATCAACCAACTAAAAGACTGGAGTTTTGTATTTTCAGCAGATTTTTCGTTGCGACGAACAAATTGTTCAATTTCTGGCCCTCTATAGGGAATCATCGAACAGAAATTATCAGGAAGCTAAATGAACAAATGCAATACGAACAATAATGTAACAGAAGATGATAAATAATTACCAAAGAAGATTTTGAATGCTCTTCAACAGAGAAATTGGATGTGGACGGCTGACAGTCTTCTACGCCATGTATTTGTTCCGTAAAACTAAAATATATCATATTTCGGTTCATACATGTAATTGTTGGGTAAGTGCCATTGGTACCCTACAGAAATCATCGACCATACGATTAGGCATTGGGTGATCCCCCCACAGAATTTTCCAAACACACGGCTAAGTATACGGTAGCAATAGGAACCTCCATACTTTTGGTCGAAAAAATACTAAAAAATTTCAATTTTTGAACAAAAAATGGACAACAATATAAATTTTCTCGGCGCTCCTCATGCATTTTTTACGGTTTTTGCTGATAAAAATTTATAATGTTTTGAACCACTTTCCGGACTTTTTTTGGCGGAAAAACCGAATTTTTTCTTCATAAACCGTCCAGAGGCATCGATTGAGTAGCCTAATAGTTCTTCAGGAATATTCTTCTCAGCTAATACATCTTTTTTTCATTTTCGACTATCTAACCTCACGTGGTAATGGTCAAAAATTATGCAATCAAATCTGTCTACCTAATGCATATGAGTAATATGATTTCGGGGGAAGTGCCATTAGAGAACCTCCCACGAAATTTAGGCTACATGGCTAGCCATAGGAACGAGTAGAACTCATTACCGCGATAAGTGCATGTTTCTCATCATAGGGTATGCTATATACAACAAACGGTTCATTACCGTGACGGGTCCATCACCATTGCAAATGTGGATTTTTAGCCCCAATATACGGACAATGGGCAGAGAGAGAGACAATGAGAAACGACAGAACTCGAAATTAATTTTCATTCACTGTAATCAGATTTCTAAAAGGTACATTAGACTATACTAAATCACGATTTTGAATAAAAAGTTGTAGGAGTGAGCAGGTTTCAGAAAATGATTCCTAATAATGCTGAAACAAATTCTGCGCATAACGACAGTTGATCAATCGTCAAGTCGCACCTAAATATTCTGTTTGCATTCCCAAAAATATTTTGTCGAACCATACTTAGAAAAATTGAAAAATGAGAAAAAACTTGAATTGTATTCACACATTTGCATGAAAATTAATTTGCCGGTGGTCAAAGTTTCTCAAATGGCCATTACGTTGAGAGCATTTAATGAGTGATCGAAACTTGAAAGCAAATAAGCAGAACCGTTCTGAAGATCGCCAAAAATCTAACATACGGCCAAATTGTTTTCAGCAATCGATGAAAATCAATGAAGTGCACACGTATTTTCATGACATTTGTAGGATAATTTTTTTAAGCGATGGAAGCCATTAAATGCTTACAATAAAGCGAAAAATTATTGACTTTAAAGTGTGTAGCCATGAGGTTTCTTGAGACAAAATTTCTCTAAGGTTCGAACAAGGTTGTGATAAGTGAAAAATTAATCATTACCTCAAATCTACATATTTTATACAGTTTTTTGCGCTGAACGACATTGGATCTAAAAGTTAAAAGTTTTTAAAATTTCCGGAATTTTGGGCTAGTCATTAAAGGGCTGCAAGAAATTAGATAAGCAATGTTTAGTGTATATGCACGACACACGTATTAAGTGGCATCAAAACTGTGTTTTTTACTGCACTTTAAATTCCAATTTTTGACAGTTATTAATGATCCAAATTTACATATTTTTCTATCCAATCAAGTCAAAACATGAGTGTCGTTGATCCAATTTCACCATGTTATGGCCGGTGACCTCTCGGAAAATTACCCACGAAGTTTTATCAAAGTTTGAGAACCCTCCTGAGAGTCAAGAAGCTTTTCAAGTTTTTATGAAGCTCACGCATCTGATGTTATGGAATAATATTGTGCTGTAAGAATCAGACATATTGCGCCTTGACCAAAAAAAACTTCAACTTTTACTGAAATAATATAACATTGGAATTGCCTACCATAAAAAATTCAATGTCACTAGAAATGAGGAAAATCCATTTGCCAGAGCTGTCTTTTTCATAGCACAACCAAGTTCTGTATTCTAGGCTTGGAATGTCAGTCATTGTCGAGAAGATTCCGGTACATTCTAATATGTCAACCATACACGTTCCCGAAGTTTTCTGTGGTACCGACACCAGCCAGAACTCTGGCTGACCCTAGGCAGCCAGCCTGACCCCCCAGAATATTTATTATTTTGGATTTTTAAACCGTGAAATACATGAGTGAAGTTCTTCCCGATGATTTAGAGATAATTCAATGGTCTTTGAAGACTTGATCATATAAAGAGTTGAAAATTTCATGTAAAAATGTTGAAAATTATTAGGAAAAAATTTAATTTTTTTTATAGGAAATAAGCACACTGAGAAACATATAGCAACGAAGTTTTAAAGCATTCTGATCAATTTTAATTGTTTTTGAGCACTTTTGAAAAAAACTAGTCTGACCCCCATAATGTCTATGCTGTACATATATGGGGGCAATTCAGAAAAAGGATGTGATAATCATACCTGGACAATAGGCTCAACTGGATGCAACTCGGTACCAGATGAGGCGACTTCGGTACCAGATATCTTAATTCTCAGCACCAGATCATGTTTTGTGCGTGAACCGATTTTAATAGCAAAAACGGGATAGGGGATTTGGAGATATGCCACCAACCGCTCGAAACAAGATAATCAACCATCTAGGAAATTAACCAGCCAACCAACTAATCATGGAACAATCCATCAATCAAACAAACAATCAGATTATCAACCAACCAACAAATCACTAACCAGCAAGAACATCGATTAACCAACTAACCGTAAAATTAACCAGCAAAGCCAACGCATCAATCAGAGAATATAGTAAACAACCCACTCCAACCAACCATTAACTATAGGTAAACAACCAATCAGTTAACCAACCATTGAATCAGGAAACCAGCCCACCAATCAGGGAATTAGCGAAACAATCAGCCGGGAATCAACCACATAGTTTTTTTTTAGCATTTTACAAGCCATGGCTTGTTGGACTGACAAAATGGCTTGTAGAATTTTAGTCCAACAAGCCAAAATGGCTTGTCAGAATTTTTTGAGTCATGTGTTTGATCATATCGGATACAGAAAGGATGCATTTTGGTGCATTTTAGAAGGTCACAATCTCAAAATTTATATTTTGTTATAATATATATAACTTATAATTTCCTAGCGCCGGTTATAACTTAAATAAGCATTATGATTTATTTCCTAGCTCAGACGCTGCTTCTAACATGTCTACCTTCATTTATCATTTAATCTTCAATAGTTTTAATCATGTTAAACGTATTATCTTATGTTTGTTTCAATTGGTAATCTTCAATATTTTATCCTGATATTTAATGAAGATTCGCATTTTTCCCTTGACACATTTTTTGAGAAAGATCAATACGTCAAGTCTGTAAACTTTTTGAAGCGATTATTCCTTTCCCTACGTAAAATCAATCCAAAAGCTTCATGGAAGTAGTTTTCGGAAACTTCTACTCTTCTTGCTCATATCTTTTCGGCCAAGTTCATGAGAGTGTGTGAATAAATTAATGGTTTTAAAATTTTTCAAACATAAAATTCCAGAAATTACGACATTAGAACAGAAAATTCGAAACTAATTCTTCAAATAAGTGGTTGGAAAATTGATTTTCTAGCATCACAGAATGTCAATACCCAAAAAATTTTTCCCGCGTTTCGAGCAGGAAAGATTAATAGCTTTTTTGGGCTCTCACTTGTCGTCATAGCGGACTTAACCATCGATTTCTCATTCAAGTCAAAGTCATTATGTTCTTGGATAGTTTGCTGGAAAATTTTTTCGACAATGCTTGTAGATTAGACTTCGATCAAACTCAAAATTTTCAAAGGTTTCCTGAATTTTAATGAATTAGCGGCTCTAAAATGTTATTGAATAAATGTTGAATGACATCTCTTTTTTGATCGATTGCCATGATGCTCAATATATACATTTCTTAAAAAAATAACCTAGCATTGGAATTTATTCACGTATACTGATATTATAAAATTGGCTTGTAAAAATTTGGAATGGCTTGTAAAATTTTAGGTCAACAAGCCACTTGGCTTGCGACTCGTAGGTCAAAAAAAACCCTGATCAACCAACCATTGAATCAGAGTATCAACCAGCTAAACAAGGAATCAATGAACGAACTACCATAAAATCAACTAAAAACCCTATCTAACCATGGAATCAATACACCAATCAGGAAATCAACCAACCGATAAGGGAATTAACCACAAATCATGGAATCAATGAACGAACTAACTAGGAAATCAGCCAACTACCCATTCCAACTAGGGGATCAACCCACTAATCGGGAAATCAATGAACCAATTAGAGATTAACCGACTAATCAGGAAATCAACCAACTTGTCAGGGAAAAACCAATCAATCAGGGAATCCATGAATACAATGTGCTAGAACATTTGGAGATTTTGACGTTCTAAAACGCACCAGAATGTACTTTTTAAAATTTTCTGACTTTTCACGTTCCAGGCATATTTTTTTCCCTGAACTTCCAGGTTTGCTAGATACACTGGCACGTCCTCAAAAGTGTGTATACTTTGAAATACGCTTGAAAATCAACTTTGACTGCATTCTGTCTATCTTGTACAAGATAAAGGTACTATACATCTGCTTCCCTACCCCCGTTTGGCTTGACAACCGCCGAAACGATTCGGCAATCAACCAATTTTTTGGGCTGGCTGGCACCAGATGAACCAATAAGGTTTGTCCAGGTGTGGTGATGGTCATGGTGAAAAAGGACCATAAGAAGATCCAACTATTTTGATCTTCATTTAGAATATGAAAGTGAACTATTGAAAACACATTGTTTTAAATAACTGTGACAGCAATTAGTAGGAAGATCGGAGTCTGAAAACATTTCACCTGCTTCAGAACAATGTCATTATTACCCAAACACATATTACTAAATTTTTATACTTTCAACACAAAAAAAACATTATTGAGGTCTGTTTTAACTCATGTGAACACTTCAAAATAGGATATGGCATGTTATTTAGCGCAAGAATTGTACATTATGTATTTTTGGGGTATAATGAACTTTTCTACTTATCACACTCAACTACAGGGGCTGTATTCATTAAAAGGCTAAAGTCTATAGACCGGTCTGTAGACCAAAATCGGGGCGAAATGGTATTCATGAAAAGTCTAAAGTCTAAAGGCCCTGTCATAGTTCGCCGCGAGGTACCGCGCGGCGCCGGGTGTCCTATTCATACTAACAAGCGGCGCCGCGTGGTGGCTTGTCATACTTCGCCGCGCGGTACAGCGTGGCGCCGTAGGGCGCCGCTTTTTTACTTTTGGATTTTGCTCTTCTCATTCATTCACTTATTCATTCACATAATGTGCTATATACAGGATCCAGATCTGATCTGGATCCCGTCGGACCTGCAGTTTAGAACCCAGATTCAAAATGGATCCATCTCCTTTCCCTAGTATCGGGGAAATCGGGACGTTCAGGGAATAGAGACTAATACATTTTACGGGGAAATAGGAAATTTATTCATTATTCGGGGAATCAGGACCTACGGGGAATATGAACTTTCGGACAATCGGGATATTTGTGGAAAAGGGACGTTGATCGGACAATCGAAATATGCGAGTACACTTGCTGTAGGAACATGTTTACACCTACTTTGCATATTCATACTTTTTACATATTAATGTCTTCATTGCAAATTGAGTGATCAACTTGTTAGTAAATTTTCATTGAAAATTAAGTAATCAATTTGGTAAAATAATTTGACAAGTGTCAGAATTCACCATTCAGTGAAAAATATGATTCAACTACATGTATAGATGTCACAGTATGCAACAATATGTTACAACAACAGTATGCTGCAACTTTAGGACACATAACTTGTTCGAAAATTTCGGTTCAGTTGAAACTTGATGGCGGCAGCACGCAGCACCGCAAAAATTACAAAAACCTATTCATACTTCAAAGGTGGTACCTCGCGGCGCCGGCCGGCGCCGCTTTTTAGTATGGATAGAGCAACCGGCGCTGCGCGGTGAAGTATGACACGGCCTTAAGAGTCGGTCTTAATCGGTCGACTTTTAGACCAAAAATTTAGCCTGCTACCCTAGCGGGCTAAATGTATTCAGATCAAAATTTTTCATTGAAATGGCTGCCTTTTTTAAAATTTGGGTGTTGAGGCGAGAAAGAGTTTTTCGAGATATACGAGATTCCGTAGCTTTTAAACCAAAAATGAAAAGATTTCGTTTTGATCAAGATATATTGAACATTTGAGCTATTCCTGCGATTTTGCGAGTTTGCATTGCTATATGGTACTTTTCTTGTAAGACATTTCAACTGGTAATCAGTGACTGATAGTATTAGTCAATCAACAGCATGTCGAACCATTCATAAAGTTATAGCTGCGGTTTTATGCCATTTGCCACAGTATATCAGTTTTCCAAATGGAGATCAAATTTAAAAAGTGAAATCTGATTTCACTCAAAAACTGGTTTTCCTGGTAGGCATTCGTGTTTTTCCCTAGAACTTTGGAATATGGAAGGAAGGAATTCGTCAGACTCTGCTGTTCTAGTGGCTGAGTAAGTTTACAATTATTTCGTTACTCTAGGTATAGTCGTTGTTCTATTGTTTCCCTTCTTTATGAGTACATTGCAACGATAACTGCTTCCTCATCAGCTGTAAACCTTGGTCTGACGCTCATTGTGCTGATCAGGGACTAACGAGATTATGACTATCTCCGTAAGTTTTTGTGTTTTTTACACATGACCGAATTTATCTATATATAACTTAATTTGTTCAAACTTATGGTTGAGGAATGGCGACGCTCATGCCCTTTGTTCAATGGTCGAAACAATATTTTGAAGTATTTTTTACTTCTATGCTTCATTTATGGATATGAAAGGCATATAAACTTATCTTACTTTTACTCTGGAAGACATAATGACGATAAAAATTTGGTCGAGCAATCGGGAAATATTAGTATTTTTTCTTATAGCATATTTGAACATTCTGCATTTAAATTTACGGTATGGGAAACCTTTTTTCTGGGCATTTGACTTATTGTTCCAGAATGCGACAAGCTAGGCATCGATCTATAGATCTCCCTGGGGATAAAACCTAAAAACATCTTTCACAAAGTTCTATCTCTATTTATAGAGCTATGGCTACTAATATTCGATTCTATTAATAGTATCACAGCTTCTACTAGTCTTTTTCTAACGGGCTAAAGTCTATAGACCGGTCTACATTTAGACAGAAAAAAAAAATCTTTCATGAGTACAGATTTTAGCCCAGTCTAAATGTAGACCGGTCTATAGACTTTAGTTCGGTCTATAGACTTTAGGCTTTAGCCTTTATGAATACGGTCCAGGCCTTGGTCGGAAATTATGTCTTGATTAAACTATTTTTAGTCATGTGCAAACGACACGAAAAAGATCGAGCGTAAAATTCGTTCCACAGGCATCAAATTAATTTCTTTAAAATTTCTTTGGTAGCAGTGATGGGACTGTCACGATTATGAACCCCTCAAAAACGCAGCGAGTGGCAACCTAATGATTTCAAGTCTATTGCGATAACCACCAGTGATCGACCTGGCGGCTGAGCTGGGCTTCATAAGGTCTGGTCCGAAAGTGGCCGAGCCTGACATGGGCGTTTCGTTTCAATGGAAAAGTGTATCACATAATATAGTTTACATAACCAATACTCCCTTTGAGGCAGCAATACTGCAATTAACAACAGGCAGGCAAATATGAAGTTTCATTTTATTTTGTAACCACCAGGGGCCGGTTTCTCAAAAAGCGTCTAAGGTTACACGAAGGCCTGTAGGGAGGGGGCGTAGGGGGGGGGGGCAGGCCCCCCGAAATGAAATAATTTTTTTTCATAGAATAGTCAATATTGAATGCCGCGTCGACTAAATTTTATATTTCAGTCATCTAAATGTCATCATATTACAATTAAATTATCCAGTTTCATTTCCTACATGCCAGTTTCTATGCAAATTTTGCGTGTTCGATTACCTTACTTTTTTTCAATTAGGCGTGCATTTGTTACTGTTACATATCACTTGTTTTTCTCAGTTTATTTTTAACTTTTGGATGCCACAAAATAATATGTGAATTATTATTCTTCTATCTTGTCAAATGAACTGAAATATTCTTTAATAATTATTCCGCTTATCAGACATTAATTTCATTAATTATGCAAAAAAGACTTCTGCGTTGGCGATCCTTTCTTCTCATCAGGCGGCGGTTCGAGAACAAGATCTGGATAGTTATTGATGTTTTTGCTGATAAATGCTCGCGTCGCATTGCGCTCTGTTAAGTTTTTACGATTCTCATTGGTTAATTAGATAAATTTCATTTAAATAAACTTGATCGACAATGAATTTTGACAGAATGACAGCGTTTAAAACGCTTTTATGTATAATACCCGAACAAATTTTATTCTCAAGTAATTCACGATCAAAAACTATGTTTTTGAAAAAAATCTGAAAAGTTGGCCCCCCTCCCGAAAAAAATTTCTGGCTACAGCCTTGGTTACACGCGTATAACTTTAGACACATCCAAATTGGACGGACTTAAGACGCATCTAAACTTAGAGGGAACTTGTAGTCGTTTAAAGTTAGATGGGTGAAATAGACGATATGTGTTTCTTCGCCAATAAATTAGACGCGTGGAAAATTCAGTAAACATTGATGTTTATGTATATGCATCTGTGTACTTTCCAATTGGGAAGTAAGGACCTCCACGGGCCGCCTGGCCGGCTCGAGAGTGGGTTGGGCTCCAGGGCGTTGAAAAATATTATCGGGCCGAGCTGGGCCGGAGGATTCAGGACCATAAAAGTCCGAAAATTTTTGCAACTATCTACGTTTACAAGTGAACTTCTGATAAACGTCCATTTACTGTATGTTTCCTAATTTGAAATTTGTTAGAACTTCACTGCTATTATATTTAGTGTGTATTTAATAATTTAAATGTTATCGTCATCATAATTACTATTTGTTTCAAATGCAGTTTAAACTATCAGCAATACTGTTCAGCATTCTGACGAATTTGAAGACTACTGCCGCCAGCATGCATCTCTTCTGTGGTCAAATTTCGATTAGTTCATCAGAAATGGAGATAAGGCGTCTTATGCACTGTTTCTTTTGCATGGCTCGTTTCGCTATTTGGCAAAAAGAGGTCAAAATTATCTTCATTCATTTTCATTTTCCAGCCATTTTCTTCAAGTTACCTTTTTCACTCAGAAAAGATGCGTTGTTCATGCTTCTTTGGCTTTGAAAAATTTAATACATACAGAGGGAACCAAAAATTAAGAAAATTTGACTTTTTTGAGTTCAGATAATGGTAACAATAAATTAAATGATTTCTTAATTTTCAAATGATGATTTTCAAATTATCTAAAGCTCAAATAATCAAGTTCCGAAACAATTGGTTGCAAAGTGCAAACACCTTAAATGGATTCGAATATCACTAATTCCGGTGCAAAGTGCCAAAAAAAACATTTGGATTTTGATATTCAACAACGCTGGCACAAGAATTTTTTCAGCATTTATTTCGGGGATAAAAAGTCTAATTTTTCAGCCATTCAATCGTTTTTTAGTCGGGAAGAATGCAAAAAACATAGTGAAAACATGCAGCCAAAATTAAAAAAATCAGGCAATAAATGAAGAATTGGGATTCTTCTACAACTTCTGGTAGTGTCCTTTGCTCGTGATGTTTTAATCATTTTTCAAGTGCAAATGCTCCATTCCTAAAATTGAAACATTTTTAAAGACTGCAATACTGCAAGTGAATACAATCAGTTCTAGAAAAATTAATAGTTTGATATATTTTTATTTAGCAACATAAATTTGATTTGGTTTTGGTTAATTTTTTTGCATTATCATAATTTTTCATCATTGTGACACTATTTTAAAAACGGAGCTTTCACGGACCAGGCTTGGGCCGAGAAGGGAACCTGGGCGGACAGGGCCACGTCCTTGCCGCCCGTGCAGGTCCCTATACATACCCAATTACATATCCCCACATTATCTGGAAATTTAGCATATTTTTCTATATTTGTTGTAAACAATCCGTCATTTTTGTCACAATTTCGAAACTGTAGCTTTTGCATACAACCCAAAAAAATTTTAGGATTTCAAAATAAAAAACAAAAATTCGAAGTTACAGCCAAATTCGTATCAATATCACATCGGACACCCTGTTATCTGTACTATGGTACTAATGCTCGAATCCTTGCAAATGTAACTTTTGAAAATCCAAAACTTTCCTAGAATTCATTATCGTTTGCAAGTTCGCCTTTAAAGCCTAATCAAAAGTTCACCTTTAAAGCCCAATGCCAAATTGATTCACAAACGCTAGAGCCATGTATTCACATCACCGAGTACAACAATAATATAAATAAAAAACGTGTAAGCATAATTTGAAAAATTTTCACATTACTTGACCCAGGGTCCCATCCCGTCTAAATTTTTCGTCTATCTTTAAACGTGTTTTGCTTGAACGTCTCTTGAGAAACATTGAATAAACATATCACGTCATTTTAGACGTGAGTTAGACGCGTTTGGCGTTGAACTCTTTCTGAGAAACCGGCCCTAGCAATGCCAAAAGACGCAATGTATCGTTCAACTAAAATCTATGTTTTTTTGCATAAAAATTTTTTAGCTAGTAAATTAGGAGATGATCCAAAATAAAATTAATTCAACCTTCATTGTAGCATGTCTTACAATTTTCATATTATGCGTATTATGTAGGCATTATTTACAAGTATCTATGAGAAATTCAACTCGTTCTTGCTCAGATCAAGATTCTAATCCAATTTTCAAACCGTCCAGAAAAGTAGATATGTATTCTTACAGAACTACTAATCATTCATCGTAATGGCAGGTGGCTCAAATTCATAGTCGATTTTGATGGAATCCACTCAAAAGCAAATATCAACAGCTGAATGTTCATTCTTCGAGTATGGAAATTTTCAAGATTCTTGACAATAAGGAAAAGACAAGGAGATCTACGTCTTTCAGCAGTGAATTTGGTCTCAATTTTTCAATCGGTTTGAATGCATTTACGATCTTATTCACTATCAAGCATAGTGCTAATAAACTATGCTAGTTTCATGACACAATTTGAAAAAAATATAGAAAAGGTTCTGCATACTCTTTATGATTCTTCACAGCATAACATGATGGGTTTAATACTATAGTCATAAGTGAGGCACACTTTGCTATTGGATGTAAAGTGTACGCTTCAATGTTGGACGACTTGAAAGTTAGCATTCAAAGTTCAATTGACTGAGCGGCACTGCAGAGTTTCTACTGCGGAGTAGAATATATCTTGCTCATATGGAACACTGATCTGACTGCTCATTTTGAGTGATGTGAAAAACAGAAGACGATCAAAATCTCAACAAACAATGCACACTCAATATTCAGCGAGTATTATTCAGTAAGTATATAAAACTACTTTTGACGTTCATCTCACCGACTCGAGAAAAAAAAGCTAGAAGTAATTCAGTTGTTAATCATTAGGTTACTATTCCTATAACTACTCATACTCACCAGGTGTATAGATAGTTACTATTGATAATAGGTTTGAATGTAATCTTGTCCTGGAAGCTCATCATACTAATCATATAAACATAGCCAATAATTTTCAAGGCCCGATCCAGGCCTGTTGTTCTTTTCGATTTCCAAAAGACGACAAAAAACATAAATTTACGACATAAAAATTTGTATTTACGGCCCAAATCCCCTTAATCTAGTCAAAGTCAAAGTCTATCAATCGATGTTTTTTTTGCATCATATGTTATAACATTAGCGTCGGCTCCAGACATGCACGGCAAGAATTTTCCAGGGGGAGGGTCCATGGACTTTTTCCCAGGGGCGTAGGGGGGTGGGTGAGCAAAAAAACAAAAAAAAAAGTTCTGCGAGCCTGTTTTTCATACAAAATATGCACAAAAATCATGAAAAAAGCTGTCTTGGAAAAAGTTCAGGGTGGGGTGTTTGACGATTTTTTTGGCCAGGGGGGGTGTGGCCAGGGTCTCAGGTATGGGGGTTCCCCCCCCCTACCCCCTATGTGCATGCATGGTCGGCTCAGAAAATTTCGACTAGTCGAAATTGAAAAATCGGCGCTGATTTTGAGCAGCTATACCACTATTAAGGTAAGGTCCGGTCGGACAAATGGTAACGACCCCCCCCCACAATTATAGAAACTCCATTCTTTTTATCGAAAAAAACAAAAAAATTTTGTTATTAAACCATAATTTTGAAAAAAAAACGGTCAGAAATGTCAATATTTCCCGGCGCCTCGCGGCATTAATACATATTTTTATTTTTTAGGGCAAGAATGCTGTTTTTTGAACCGTTTTTCGTATTTTTGGGCGTAAACCAGGCGTGAGGTTAGCAGGACATGGGGAGGAACATTCCGCAATTCAATTCACCCTTTTACATAGAATGTGTTTGAAACTTTAGAACTTGATAATACATTCTGTGTTAGATGTACTACAACAAAGATACTATTTTTATCAGACGCCCCATAGAGAGGTGTATGAGGAGAGAACCACTTTTACCCGAAGTCCAAAAAATTGATCGGTCCCTAATTTTGGGAAGAGACGGTGCGTTGAGTGGACACATAGCTTCACTACCCGACAAATATTCAACTTCCCCCCTGAAAATCTGACCTTGGGGACCACTGATTTTTAAAATATTCAGACTACAGATTTGAGAAAAACAAACTTGAATTGACACTTAAACCAAGGCATACAACGTATGAAGAAGTAAAAAATATCAACTATTTTATCGATAAAACATATCTGGTCACCTGGCGTGCTTTCCTGTATCTGGGTTTATTTTAGAATCGGAAATGTCACCGGCATCTCGATTGGAATTCGCTGTATCTGCTACAATAATCCTGAAACTACGTATACAACTGGCGATCTATGATGTTATTATTTCTTCGAGAATCAAAAACTGACTTTTTGGTCGAAGAATGTCGAGCCGAATTGGAACTCGCGTCTTGTTTATTTCATCTAAATTGAAAATAAAACATATTGCTATCTCAAGTTGAACAATCGGCTTTCTAGGCAAGAAATTAGAGAGAGAGCCCATAGCGAGCCATAAGGCATTGAGTTAGGCAGTAAAACTACAGTGAAATAGACATCATCTGATGCACTTATATGTTCAATTAACGCGACTTACTGTCTCTTGGTCAGGATCCAGCTTTACAAATAAGGGAAATAAAAGACCAAGAATATCAATGATGCATATCGCTTTCCAGAACAATGGCTATAAAGAGGAACCAGACAATGATCAACAAGATACTGAATATAGGCATATCAGTTCCTGTTCACAAGTACTTTTCAACATTCCTTTTATAAATGGTTTCTCTAGATATGACAAGGATGTTACTTGATCAAGACTCAAAAATCTCACCTGATGAACCACGTAAAATGGAGTTGAGGTGGGGTGCTCCAATGCTTCAACACGGTGCACAGCGATCAGACAGAGAGCCGGCCAAGTACTCTGCGTTGATACCACTGCTT